>OZ022243.1:3136020-3248520 GCA_963978895.1 Erpobdella octoculata | reverse complement strand
TCCTTGTCACTTTTTCAGCCTTTAGGACCAAAATATACGTCGGCCACCGGGGAAGGTGGGTTTTATGCCCAGACCCGGGATTGAACCGGGGACCTTTAGATCTTCAGTCTAACGCTCTCCCAACTGAGCTATCTAGGCCGACAATGTTCACGGTTCACGCGCGGCAATTTATATATAACTAGCCTGAACGGGGTCAGCCAATAAGAGAGTGTCGCGTATAGACAAAAAGGAAATTACGTAACAATGGAGATGTGCAGAGCGCACAAAATATTAGAGAAATAATAAAGAATATACATCGAGGAAAGAATTGAAAAACAAATACAAATTAAAATAAAAATTACTTTATAATAATAATAACCCAATACACGGGCAGGCGCGTCACTTCAAAATCAATTTCGGCAAGCTATCGGGGGAGGGGGGACGGGCCCCCTGGCTGCGCCACTGGCCATACGAGCTCAAAAATGACTTTTGGAAGACATGGCAGGCCAATGGCCGACTCAATTTTTAGTCGATACTACTTAGTAAATTTATTCAAGGATTGAATTATCCCCCTACGTTGTAGTCGATGGAACCTAGAAAATTTATTATAGGATTGAATTACATCCATTTTTCATTGGTTTTAAAAACCAATTGTTCATTGAATCAATTGCTTACATTCGAACGCCCATTTAAGCGCCGTTCTGCGACCCGACGTGAAACAAACTTGATTGCAAGAACATTTTTCATCATCGCCGCCCAGGAGCGCGTTTGAAGTCGAGATAGCACGTGCATTTATATGACCTTAATTATTCGACCTGCAGCGACCGTTGCCGTGGCAACGGCTAGTGCGGGCACGTGACCGGAATGGAAGAGCGAGCGAATTTATTTTAGCGTTCATTTGTCGCGGCCGAGCGAACTTGGACAAACGTCACTAGACGAGCTAGATGGGGTAAGAGATAAGGACAGACACAGATAAAAAAAGAGCGAGAGAAAAGTGGGGGAAAGAGAAGACAATGTGATAAAGGAGAGGAAAATGAGAGACGATGCGGGTGGAAATTGTGGCAGGCAGACAGATCATTTCCGCGTCCGGCGTTTGTCGGACAAACAATTGAGCTTTTAGGTGCGTTGATTTGTTAGATTATATATTTGGAATCCATGCCATTACCGTAACTTTAGTTTATTAAAATGTCTCTTCGCTGGTCCCATTAAAATTCTATTTAAAAAACGTCAGCGCGGTACGTTTTGGCAAATTTTTAAGTCATTTTTCTAAGTTTTTAAAATAACCCATTGCTCTGTAATAAACAATTTTATTGCTTCTATTTAATATTGAGAAATTTAACTTTTATTATTAAATTAGTGGTTTTTATTTTGATCATTAAGTTTACCTTTATAAATGCCGCATTCAACTCACCTAAAAACTACATTTACAGCGCCATGGCACACAACAAAGACCCACCGTGGAACAAGACCTCAGATTGCTCCCGGAACAAACTCAAAGGTCTGGCCAAGGATCAAAGACTCATTTGCCGACGGAACTTGGAACTAATGGCGACTGTCATGCGATCAGCGAAGAGCACCATGGACGTCTGTCAGGACTTGTTTGCCGAACGTAGATGGAACTGCTCTTCGATCACAATGGTACCCAATCTGCTGCCCGATCTCACAGGAGGTAGTTTTATAAAAAAAAACAAAACATAAAAATCTTTTAGTAAATCCAAGATCTAAAGTGCTCTCATTTTTTTTAATTCTAAGAACTTTTTAAAGAAAAACGCAACACTTTGTGTAAAATTTTTTTTTTATATCACAAAACAGTGATTTTTAGGCAAAAAAACAGAAAAAAACAAACAATTGTTTCTTATTTACTGGAAAATTAGCTATAAGTCAAAAAATTTATATTTTTTTGTTTGCCAAAAAACAACTTCGAATTATACACAAAACACTAAATATGCCAAGGCTTTTTGGAGCTGGCTTTTTAAATAACGTGACCTTAAAAACTAAACTCTATGTTTAGTTAGAAAAAGACGTATGTAGCAGGGATAAACTTCTCGACTTATACCCGAGTATACACGGTACTAGATGCTCTGATGTAGATTGCTTGTTTTTATTTTGAATACATTTATTAGCAGAATGTTGGCAGTACATTCAGGTCACTGAAAATAGTTCGAAAAAAGTATGAACAAGACCTCTGACACTTCAATCTTTTACAGGAAGTCGAGAACAAGCTTACGTGCACGCTTTAACTGCAGCAGTCCTAACCCAAAATGTGGCCAAAGCTTGCAGTTCCGGCATCTCGATAAAATGCGGTTGCGGTCCACAGCCACAAGAGTCTGCACCTGGAGACTTTAAGTGGGGTGGGTGCGGTGACGATCTGAGCTTCGGCAATCTCTTCAGTAAATGGTTCACCGACACTCCATGGAGCAAGCCTAAAGATTCGAAGAAGTACATGGTCAACGTCCATAACAGTGCCGTTGGCAGAAGGGTACGTCTGATGAATAAACTTTTTATTATTTGTCTATTATAAATTTTTTTTAGAAAAAAACAAAGTTTATTAACTCTATAAATAGTTCAAATTAAATATGTTTTGAAAAAATGCGTATACAATAAAATACATTATACGAAGAGTAAAGAATTAATGAATGGTTTCCACATGAGCCACAATTCTACTTCAAAATAATTTTCCACATACCTTTTTGGCATACTGATACATACAAAATTATGCTAATGGCAAAAACATTCAAAACATTTCGCTGAGAAACAAAAATCACTACGGACAAAAACATTTCCATCACTGCCTGAAAATAAATCACCAACGTTTCTAGCTCTCTTACATTCCAGATGGTAGCTCTGAGCCTGGCACCGACCTGCAAGTGCCACGGCGTGTCCGGCAGCTGCTCTCTCAAGACTTGCTGGAAATCACTACCAGACGCTAGGGTCGTGGGTTTGGCACTCCAGAAAAAATATTTCTCCGCTCTAGAGGTAGACTTGAAGACCAATCGCAAAACAAGAGAAAGACGTCTTATTTCTGTCTTGCCAACAAGAAAGTCCATAGCCGAAGACGAGCTGATATATTCTACCATATCGCCGGATTACTGTTTACCAGACAAGTCTTTGGGATCCGTTGGCACCAGAGGAAGGTGAAATTCTTATCTATAACTATTTGTAAAAATACTGTTGATAATAAGAATGATACACACAATTATTAAAAACAAATTTGTATTGGTTAATTTAAAAATGGATATTATTAGATTGAAAAAAATGTGCTTTAAACCTGTGAACAATTTAAATTTAATAAATGTTTTTTAATCTAGACCCGCAAATTTGTACCGCGAGTCCGGATTCTCATAATGGGATAATCACAACTTTGAAGATGTAAATGAACAAAGAAAAATTAATTGTACTGATATTTCAGAATCAAAACTTATGCCTAAATGATTTACTCTTATATAAAAATGAAACAGAGAGTCATTCCATTTATATGATGGCAACCGACTTATAATATTATTTTCTAAGAAACTTTTAATCTGTTGAATGTTAATTTCGGTTGTTTTCAGAGAGTGCCAGAAAGATCACCCGGGACCAGCCGGCTGCCGGTCGATGTGCTGCGGTCGTGGCTTCACAGCGGAGACGATCCAGGTAAAGCACAGGTGCGACTGCAAGTATTATTGGTGCTGCTATGTAAAGTGCCACACCTGCGTCAGAGAGGTCGAAGTCTTCAAGTGCAGATAACGTAAGGGACGACCTCCGCAGGCCGGTTCCAAATACTGGCTGGAGGGCACAATGGCTAGAGCAGAGGTGGACATTGGTTGGGTCAGGTTGGACGGGGTCCAACGTTTTTGGTACATGCGTGGGTTGGGTTAGGTTGGTTTGAATTAAAATTTAAACTTTTTTTTATTATTTTTTTGGTAGATTTGGTTGGGTTGGGTTAGAAATTTAACTTTTCAGGTTGGTTGGGTTATGATGCCAAACATGGACTCATGTCCACCTCTGGGATAGAAGTTTGGACCCAACGTGGCTAATAGGAAACGTGGTGTTTTTTTACTAACTGCAAAAACAGTATTATACAGAACACTGATAAATATTTTTCTGTTGTCACGATATTATACGATATTATTGTCGATAATGTATAACTGCACAATATTACAGTTTGAGAGACCATTAGTACCCTTTTTCTGATTTAATGGAAAGTACTGATGTACCTACTGGAAGAAATTGTATTTTTTTAAGCTGGCGTTATTGAATGTATAAGAATAGCAAACGATTCTCCGCATTGTGTATAAATCTTTTAAGAATTAGAGCATAAGACTTTTTGTATCTTCGATTTTTGTATGTGATATTTAAAAGCGGGTGCTGAACTTTTTTTTAAAGCATATTGTGAAATAATTGTTGAACAATTTAAATTAAATCTAGCTTGTTTATTTTACTGTTGAATGGAATTTTTCGCTTTTGTTACTAGTTTTGTTTGTTGTTGAAAGCTTTTATGAGTTTTTTTCAAATAAACTTTAGTAAACATGAACTAGCTTTTTCCATTTTGAATATTTAAATTCATCTTGGACAATATTGAAATAACCAATTGAGTACATTTTTTGCTTGAAAATGGTAAGTTCTGTAGCAGCTGCGCTACACGATGCAACAAATATGCAGACGCTGGAGTCAGGTAGGCATGTTTTGAATTGTAGTTCGAGTAGTTGATTTCCGTTCAAAACTTAAAAGACCATCGGAATAGGATGCCACCGTAGAGAATAAAAAATAGAGATTTTTTAAGGAAATTTAGAAATATTCACGTAGGGTAGACGACTTGAGAGTAATAGGCTGCACCCGATTTATTATTATTTATTTCTGACTGTTTGCTTGCTGACTTTGGACTGAGTGCTTTGTATAATCGTTTATTTTTGGATTTTAAATGCACTTTAAAAATAAAAATAAATAAAGAAAAAAAAGTGAGCTCAGATGAATGCTGTATTGCATATTAAGAAAAGTTTTATCGGTGCTATTTGTTCAGCGTTTAGGACCATCAAGGTGGTGATACATTTTTGAATACTACTACAATGAAATCGATTTCAGTGTGTTGGTTTTTACAAACTTAGACTTAAATTAAGCAATTATTTTAATGATGCGTCAATTTTGCATCTTGTACGATTAAAATCAATTATATCTAAGACACATAAGATGTTCACAGGTTTACAGCTGGTTTCTTTTCCTCGCCTTCAGAAAGTGTTATTTTTTTTATTCAAAGCTAATTTGTCGATGAGAATAATTGTAGTAAGATAGAAAGATGTTAGAAGTTCAAATTTGAAGTTTCTCATTAATGTTTAGTAATTCGTCTTTTTAACCCGTATTGCAGCGCTCTTGGTACCCATATACCTATTTATTTTAATGTAACTTTGAACTATGATCTAGAATTTTATTTTCAAAATTAATTTTTTCATGATGATCTTTGAATACAATTCCCACAACACAATCTCCAAAATGAATATTTTGCAAAAAATTTGCTACAAAGCTTTAATAGTTAAACGATTTTTTAAACCTTGCCTGAAGTCTATTTTAGGTATTTCAAATGTCCTTATTAAAAAAATTCCATCGTCTTCCAGCAACAACAGTGTGGAATAAGACAACAGCGTTGACAATGCCAATCTTCACCTAGTTAAGTAATAACGTAAAAAGTACAGGTAAATTCAGAAAAACCTGCTGCTCTAAATTTCATTGCCGGTGCATATTTAAGCAGAACAGTTTATGTTAGTTTTTGAACTCCGCCTCGCCTGGATAAAGGAGGAGGGACAGTTTAAAAGATAAAATATGATCTACGACAGAAAGTACTTTGGTGTTTCCTATATAATGCCATTTAAGTCTTAAAAAACCTGGTGTGACGGACTACAAGCTATTATAAAAAAATGAAAAATGTTAGTTTTTGTGGTTGGTGTATATAAATATTTTATTCAAAACAGAATGTTTAGAAAATTAAAAAGAGGATTAGCGCTTGTATTAAACACCGATTGAAAAGAAAATATTTAGATACGGTAAATTTGAACGTATTATTAACTTTTAAGAGTTTTCTCTTGCAAGTACTGAGGCCCCCACAGAAAAATTTGGCAAGCTACGCGGTTGCCGAAGATGAACTTTCAGTAGTTTCAGCGAAAATAGGATCTCTTGAACAATTATTTAAACCGTTTGACGGCAAGTGTTAATTCAAACAATGTTGTTTTATTGATTTTATAAGATTGTTAGTAACCGATCGTTCATGGTCCATGCTATACTTCTGTCTGGTGAGAACATGTTTTCGTCAGCTGTCAATCGTTTATGAGTAGGCAAGCCTTAATTTGAATTTACAATTAATCAATCACAACAACACTTTTGTTAAATTCAAATTAATTACTCGCTATATCACTTTTTTATTGTCCTTGAATTATTCTATGTCAACCAGCCGTTGACGCAAAACCGTCTATTAAAGACAACGTGTCTATATAAACTAAATCATTGTCGATCACCCTACCACACTGAAGCTGATTTTTGAATCACAAGGTTTTAATAGAAATGCTTGTTTTCAAGGTTTCGGTTCTGCTTTTGGCGTTTGTCATAACGAAAGGTAAATTATGATAGAGATAGTCCGTCAAAAATGACGGATTTTTAGCGCATTTTTGTAAAATTGCTTTTAAAAATATAAAAAATATTTTTTAAAAACAACGCTACTATACTAATGTACTAAAAATTTGAAAATAAAGTGAACATATTAACGTTTTTAAAACTAAATGTTTTGTTGGGAAGATAAGAGTGTTGGGCAGTATCTATATATCTTGTGTTACTAGTGATGCTATTTGTTTTGTCAAAGGTACTTATGCTTAAATGTTTTTAATTGTAAAATTTAAACTGTAAAATGACTCAAATATTTTTAAATTGTAAATATCTATGAAATGAAGGAGAGCTATGAATCTTAATGCGTTAGCCAAAAATGAGCGTAAGGCTCCTGGATATAAAACGAAGACTATCTTAATTTTGTTCAATTATCATTACACATCATTTTGCGATTGCAACACCACTTTTTTACTTTTAGAATTGACAATGTAAAACTGCGTAAAAACTTTTATTACACGCCCAAACGCATTAACGTTATTAAACTGTTGACCCTGCTGCCCACCGCGTTAGAAACAAACCGTGAATAACGACGGATTTTTGAGGTTTTTATTGAGCTGTCTTATGTTAAATACAAGTGTTATGTTTTTTCAATATTAATATAAGAAAATCAATCAAGTTAGGTTTTCAAATACTGTAAATGGTTAATATGAAAAAGAAAATCTATTTTCAACATAATTGTGGATAAGTTTTATTTTTCCACCATCGTTTTATTAAAAAAAAAACATTTGCTTTAATAACTTGTCCGAATTCACTTTTTATTTTCAAAAAGTTGTTAAATGTTCAATTCGATTCAATTTATCAAAGACCAAACTGCCAACGGAGATGACAAAGAAGGCGGCGATGGTGAATGCAAGAACAAAGCTGAATACTGCGATACTATGGAGTTCCACTCGTGTTATCACAAAGTCTACACCACAACTTGCTGTCAACGCTGTAAATCTAAGTACGATGCCTCCAAGATAGGTCTGCTATTCATTGGTTTTACTTACATATCACAGGTTGGTTTCTCATTGTCATTAGAGGCAGACATCTAATACTAGAAAGACAACTCTGTCATATTTTCAGATAAAGTTAATTTACATTTTTGATATAAAAAAGCTCATTGTACAGTTAACTAAACTCTAATTCAAAAAATTGCTTATAATAATATTATTATTATTAAACAGTTGATAACGCAACATATGTCAATCAAATTACATTAAGTAATAATGAAATCGCAGTTGCGGACCAGCCATGGCGGTCAGTGACAGAAAGTTTTACGATAGAGGTGAGTTTTCAAACGAGATTTGAAGCAATTGATGGAAGACAGATCTTTTGTTAACTCAAATGGTAAATTATTCCAGACGGTAGGCGCGACATGACAAAAAGCTCTGTCTGCAAAAACCTTCCTCGAGCCACCCATGTTAAAGTTATTTATTCTACTGTTCGATCTCAGTTCTCTTGCAGACGTGAGGATCTTAAGTAGATCATAAAGATTGCCTGGTTGTTGAGTGGTCAAAACTTTAATAAGCACACTTGCGAAGCTTAATCCAACTTTGGATATCTACCCTTTCGTTGTTGAAGTTGAAGCTGGCACTGCAAGATCGTACATTTCTTTACTGCAAAATCCTATTCTTAATTTGGAAGACTTGCGTTTTCACTTAGCAAAAATGCCAAATGGCATTTTGCAATATGATTCTTCTTGCAGATCTTGTTTTGACTTTGCCTGTTACTTCGGTAGAAAACGAACAAACGTTTAGCTGCTTGAAAAGGGTTAAAACCTATATATGAACTCGATGTGGCAATGAACATTTAAGCGATTTGCTCGTATTGGCTATTTTACAATAAGAGGTTCTGCGAGTTGACGTCGAAAAGTTATTGATTTTTGTCTAATATGCGTCAAATTATCGTTTACAGCAGATTTTGATAGTAATAGCCATGTTCACAGAGTTACAGCAGACATTTGGAAATGCTCTTATGCTCACTCAGATGCTATGGTTTGGGATCTCCCCGTGTTTTCCAGGTTTTATTGTGAGAAAAAATAAAACTAGGGTTTCGATTTTTTTGGAAAATTGGCTCCAACTACCCCCCCCGGTCATCAGGTTTTTCGGAGCAATAAGCAAAAGATGTTATGCAAGGGGCAGATTTTGTGTTTTGTCCCCGGGCACAGAAGACCCTATCTACACCCCTGAGTGGGCCCCTAAAACATTTTGCCCCCCTAAGGTTTTGCTGAAATGACGTCCCTGGTCTAGTGCCAGTTACAATTCGTGCCAAAGAATTCTGAAGGAGTTGTAGTTTTTGAAAGTTTGAGGCTGAAGTACCATAAAGGATTGAGTTGCAGTAGTCGAAACGAGAACCAATCATTGCACTCGAGATAGAGCGACGTTTTTTGAAATACGTTTTCTAATATGTCACAGAGCCTTTGTGTGGCAGTACGCCACTTTGCAAATGCTGTTAGCATGAGCATTGAAAGTTGTCGCGTAAGTTCAGCGACAGATTAGAATCACAAAGTTTGACATGATTGTGATGCAAGCCGCAGTCGATTTTTTTAAATAACTTAAAATGATCAAAAACTTATTTTTTCTTCAAGTTAGGTATGTTGTTTAGTGGTTTAACTTACGTATAGCGGGTTGCCGTCTCATATTTACTAAAGGCTAAAAATTTACAACAGAAGCAAATTTTTGATGTTTTCAGACAAAGTTATTTTATACATATTTTTGATGTAACTGAATTTATTGAACAGTTACCTAATGTCAGACTTTCAAAAATATATGACAGTTTTTTCGTAAGTTCTGTGACAGACTAGAATACATATCATCACCAAATTTGACATTATTCAGATGTGATCAACAATCAGTTTATTTTTGAATTATTAAAAACGATCGAGCAATTGTAATTTAATTTTCTTTTCTATAATTATTTTCACAAAAACATGCAGGATGCGAGTACGGTGATGCCAACCCCTGGTGTCCGGACTACGTGAAAGGAAAAGCAGAATGTGATTATTTGAACCACTACGAGAAGTGCTGCGAATCGTGTGCTAAATACAAAGATGGCTCCAGTCCTGATGGCGGAGACAGCAACGACGAAGGAGGCGATGATGGCGGAGACGACGAAGGAGGCGATGAAGAATAAAGTTATGATGACGATTTGCTGAAACCGTCGATCGCAAGATGTCGGTTTCGAAGTTGTATTATCGATGGTTTATTTACAAACTGTTCCTAAAGGGTTTCCATTCAAAAAACGATTTTAACGATTTTAGACAATTATGCTGTTTTGAAAAATGTTTTTATCGCGAAGTAAATTACTAAAAAATAAAAACTAAAAACCAAAAAGCGTTGTGTTCAATTTATTGTTAGAGCATGTTAATATTTGAAAAAATTGCTAAGTTCTTCAAATTGATCGCGCCCATGGGGAGGTGCCCCATTTTGAAATGATTTTCATCGACGAAACGTTTGTGATCTCAATGGTTAAGTAAGTCAGTAAAGAAAAATGTATATATATATATATATATATATATATATATATATATATAAAAATGAATGAATGTATGTATGTATGTATGTATGTATGTATGTATGTATGTATGTATGTATGTATGTATGTATGTACGTACAGTTGCTAACATTAAAAAACTCTTACGCAATTCTACACTGTCTGCCCTAGCAAACAAAAAATAATATATAACAAGATTTTTAAAAAATCTGACTTTTTTGATGGGCTATTTCTAGTAATAATAATAATCATAATAATAATAATAATGTATATATATATATACTAGCAGTGCCCGTAGCGGCTTCGCTCGCATGAAATTAGAAAGTTTGAACCGTGCATCCATAGTAGAGATCAATTTTTTAGGTCTCGGCTCGGCCCGTCGACAACTTAGCTAGCCCGTTTTAAAAACCTAAACTCCTGGCCCGGAACAGCCCGTTTGAATTAGGCCCGGCCCATTCTTACAAGCCTAGAAGTTCTATATACTTGATGAAAAACTTCGGCCCGTCCCACCTTGACTTCAGGTTTGGCCCGGCCCAACTGAAGACCCTAAAATCACTAAAATATCTATATACTTGGTGAAAAACCTCGGCCCGTCCCACTTTGATTTAAGGTTTGGCCTGGCCCGTGTGAAGACTCTAAAACAACGGCTTGGCCCAACCGGTGATAAACTGGACTTAGCTACTTTTAACCGGCACAAAACTTCAAAATACTAATTTTTACATTTGTAGCACTTACAGTTTTTGAGTAGCAGTTATTTTGAAATCAAATAACCCTTATTTCCACCCCACATTTGAGGTCCTGGAAACCAAATTTTTAAAAAATGTTGAAACACTTATATCATTATTTTTTGAGTAAATACTAAATACTAATTTTGACATCTGTAGCATTCACAGTTTTTGAGTAGCAGTTACTTTAAAAACCAAAGAAACCTTTTTCCACCCCACATTTGAGATCATGAAAACCAAAATTTCATATATCCTTATTTTTAGAGTAGAAAATAAATACTAATTTTTACTTTTGTAGCATTTACAGTTTTTGAGTAGCAGTTACTTTAAACATCAAGTAACCCAATTTTCCACCCCACATTTGAGGTCCTGAAAACCAAATTTTCAAAAAATAGTGAAACACGTATATCATTATTTTTAGAGTAGAAACTAAATACTAATTTTTACTTTTGTAGCATTTACAGTTTTTGAGTATCAGTTACTTTAAAACCCAAGTAATCCTATTGTCCAGCCCAAATTTAAGATCCTGGAAACCAAATTTATAAAAAAATGGTGAAACACGTATATCTTTATTTTTAGAATAGAAACTAAATAATAATTTTTAAATCTGTGGTATTTACAGTTTTTGAGTAGCAGTTACTTAAAAAACAAATAACCCTATTTTCCACCCCACATTTGAAGTCCTGGAAATCAAATTTTCAAAAAATGCTAAAACACGTATTTCATTATTTTTGGAGTAGAAACTAAATACTAATTTTTACTCCTGTAGCATTAACAGTTTTTGAGTAGAAGCTACTTTAAAAACCAAATAACCCAATTTTCCAACCCACATTTGAGGTCATGGAAACCGAATTTTCAAAAAATGGTGAAACACGTATCTTTTTATTTTTCAAAAAGAATCTATATACCAAATTTCAAAATCTCCTCATTTTTGGTTTTCGAGATATACATTGTTTTAGAAAAAAGTTTGTTTTCCAGTTTTTTCCCCTCAGGAGCAAAATTTTCAAAATTCCTTTCTTAGCGGAAGTTTACTCTATAAAAGTAATATAAGTTCCAAATTTCACGTTCCTAGGATGAGGCGTTTGAGCTCGGCGTTGATTATCAGTCAGTCATCTGTCAGTCAGTCAGTCAGTCAGTCAGTCAGTCAGTCAGTCAGTCAGTCAGGACATGTTCTTTTATATATATAGATATATAAATAAATAAATAAATAAATAAATAAATATATATATATATATATATATATATATATTATATATATATATAAGTATGTAAGTATGTATGTATGTTCTTTGTGCATTGCCACACCATTCATCCGATCGTAATGAAATATTTACACAACCTTGAAAGTCAATGGAAGATAATTATAGTGAAAAAAATTGAAATCGGTCACAAAATGAGCGGAACGGGAGAGTGAGCGGAAACGGAAACTGGAAAATGAGCAGGAATGGGAGCGGGAAAACAAGCGGGAACGGAAAAACGACCTAAAGCGAAAGAGCGTGTGGAAGAGAAAGTGACCGGGAGTGGGAAAGCTACCGAAAGCGAAAAAGCGACCGAGAGGGGGAAAGCGACCAGGAGCGGGAAAGTGACCGAGAGCGGAAAAGCGACCGGGAACGTGAGAGAAGCGGGAACGGGAAAGCAACCGGGAGCGTGAAAGAAATCGGGGAAGGAGAGAAAAACGATAGAAAAACCTCTAAAACCCCGGGCAACGCCGGGTACCCCGCTAGTAATAATAATAATAATAATAATACCCCGCTAGTAATAATAATAATAATAATAATAATAATAATAATAATGATAATGATAATGATAATGATAATAATAATAATAATAATAATAATAATAATAATAATAATAATAATAATAATAATAATAATAATAATAATAATAATAATAACAATAACAATAACAATAACAATAACAATAACAATAACAATAACAATAACAATAACAATAACAATAACAATAACAATAACAATAACAATAACAATGACAATGACAATGACAATGACAATGACAATAACAATAACAATAACAATAACAATAACAATAACAATAACAATAACAATAACAATAACAATAACAATAACAATAACAATAACAATAACAATAACAATAACAATAACAACAACAATAACAATAACAATAACAATAATAATAACAATAACAATAACAATAACAATAACAATAACAATAACAATAACAATAACAATAACAATAACAATAACAATAACAATAACAATAACAATAACAATAACAATAACAATAACAATAACAATAACAATAACAATAACAATAACAATAACAATAACAATAATAATAATAATAATAATAATAATAATAATAATAATAATAATAATAATAATAATAATAATAATAATAATAATAATAATAATAATAATAATAATAATAATAATAATAATAATAATAATAATAATAATAATAATAATAATAATAATAATAATAATAATAATAATAATAATAATAATAATAATAATAATAATAATAATAATAATAATGTTTGACAAATTAAAATTGGTGTAAGTCCTAGGACCTTGTCAATCGCTTTTAAAACAAAACTTTAGTTATATTCAAATTAATGACGGGCAAGGCCACTGAACAAATGCGTCTTGAAGCTTTTCCTGAAGCCTTCAACTGTTTCTGCGGAGGTGACCTCTGGGGGAAGAGTATTCCATATTCTTTGGCCAGCAACAGCAAATCTTCTATATCCGGCGCTCTTTAGTCTCCCCGCCTGCACGATGAGTTGAGATGATGATGATGATGATGATGATCTCAGTCTTTTTCGAGCCGGGATTTCCTACACTCTTTTAATTTAATCATTTTACGGCAAGTGTTCCTTTGAGCTAAGTTGTTTTATTGACTATGCAAAGAAGATATGAACCGATCGTTTATGGTTCATGTTACCTTTATGTTTGTTGAGACTTTGTCAATCGCTTTTAAATCAAAATTTTTGTTAGATTCAAATTAATGACGGCAATAATTAACCTTTTATAAACAACTTTTTTATTGTCCTTGAATTTTCTTCGTCGTCTGATACTTAACGTGAAATTTTCTATTGAAGACGACGTGTCTATTTGAGCCAAATCATTGGCTAAGATACGATTAGTTGTTGCACACTGTCCATACTGAAACTGATTTTCAATCTCAAAAATTTCAATAGAAATGCAAGTTTTCCAGATCACGGTTCTGCTTTTGGCATTTGTCATAACAAAAGGTATAAATTAAGATCGTATATATTATCCATATTTTATATATATTATATGTATATATTATATATATTTGTGTGTGTGTTCCCTAATGCACTGTGAAAACAATTTTAGTTTGTATAAATAAATGAAAATAATTCAAATTATTTTATCAGGTTTTAAGTAATTACATAGCAGTTAAGTATGTTTTTGATCACTTCATTGAAAAATTTGCCAAAAAATTGATTTTCTAAAAGATTTAATTACAATTAATTACCAATTTTTTATGAATGTGAAAAAATCAAAAACTGGATAGAGAATTTATAAAAAAATATGGATCTTCAAATCAGATAATATAAAAAAGATAAAATATATTCTCAACATAATTCTGAATACGTTTTACCTGTCCACCATTGTCTGATTTAAGGAAAAAACAATTGCCTTTATAACTTTTTTTTATTTATTTGCCAAATTTTGGTAAGTTTCTAATTTGATTCAAATTTTCCAAGACCAAACTGCCAACGGTGCGCGGAGAGATGACAAAGAAGATGAAGCTGAGAGTCCCACCTTAGACGCAGGCGCAGGGGGCGATGCTACATGTAAAAACCATGCTGACTACTGCGACAAAATGGAGTTTCATACGTGCTATAACAAATACTACGCCAAAACTTGCTGTCCACGCTGTAAATCCAAGTACGATGGTTCCAAACCGGGTATGCTCTAATATTTATTATAGACCAAACGCTTACAAATAAAAAAGAACTCTAATGTATTAGTAGACAAAGTTAATTCATACATACATCTGATGAAACTAAGTTTATTGAAAAAATACCTAAGTTCAGAATTAAAAAAGAATTGCTTATAATGCCAAACATAGAACTTTAAGGTTATTAGTGGGGTGACAGTCTTAGCGTAAGTTCAACGTCAAACTAGAATACATTTAATCACTAAATTTGACATGATTTTAAAACGATAAAAAAATTTTTAATTTCATTTTTTTTGTTACTTTCACAAACACTTACAGGATGCGAGTACGGTGATGCCTACCCCTGGTGTCCGAAATACGTAAAAGGAAAGAAAGAATGCGATTATAAGAACCACTGGGAGAAGTGCTGTGAGTCGTGTGCCAAATACAAAAATGGCGGCGGAGATGATGCCGGAAACAACGACAAAGAAGGCGATGACGCCGGAGACGACAACGACGAAGGTGATGACGAGTAGAGTTAAAATAACGAATTGCTGAAGCCATCGGTCGCAAGATGGCGGTTTCGAAGTTGCAATATTGCTGGTTTATTTAAAAATGTTCCTGAAGGGTTTACATTTGAAAAACAATTTTACAAACTTATGTGGTTTTGAAAAATGATTTCTAGTTTACTTTAGTGTTTTAAAATATATAAAAAGTTATTTGAGGTCAACAATGTGCGATTTGTGCAAAGACAGACTATAATACGATATCTCAATCATTTATTTATCATTAAAGACATTGGATTGGACCACAACGACGTTATTGATGAGTTTGAAAAAAATAATAAAAATTATCATTTATGTAGATTTTTATAAATGGTTAATTTGCATTTAATTTTTTTAAAAACAATTTAGTGTTTTCAATCAAATGTTTTTACACCCCACATTAGAGGTCTTGAAAACCAAATTATCAAAAATTGGTAAAACACATATCTTTAATTCTTGAGTAGATACTATACACTAATTTTTACATCTGTAGCACTTAGTTTTTTAGTAGCAGTTATTCTAAAAAACAAATAACCCTATTTTCCACCCTACATTTGAGGTCCTGGAAACCAAAATTAAAAAAATGATAAAAGACATGTATTCGTATTTTTTGAGAAGAATCTAGAAATCAAATTTCCAAATCTTCTCCTTTTCGGTTTTCGAGATATGCGTTGTTTAAGAAAAAGTGAGATTTTCTGTTTCATCCCCTCATGAATAAAAATTAAAAAAAAAACCTTTTTTTGAAGGTGCTTACTCTATAAAGGTAACACGAGTTCCAAATTTCACGTTTCTAGGATAAGGCATTTTAGCTCATCGTTGATTATCAGTCAGTCAGGACATGTTATTATATATATATATATATATATATATATATAGATATATATATATATATATACATATACATCCGTCATATATATATATATATATATATATATATATATATATATATATATATATATATATATATATATATATATATATATATATATATATATATATATATATATATATATATATATACCGTAAAACGGGGTGACTTTGCCCGTGCGGGTGACTTTGGCCCAGCCTTTAAACGCATAAAAATATATTAAAAAAATTTTTTTTTTAAACTTTCGCTAGGTCACGCCATACATCACTACTATGCACACCTTTTTAGCATAATTGTTCATAGAAATATAATTTGTACTTTAAAATATAGGTTGATTCAACTCCGCCTCGCTTATTGCGAGCCAGTCCCAAGCCTGGAGAAAGGAG
Source organism: Erpobdella octoculata (assembly GCA_963978895.1). Classification (NCBI taxonomy): domain Eukaryota; kingdom Metazoa; phylum Annelida; class Clitellata; order Hirudinida; family Erpobdellidae; genus Erpobdella; species Erpobdella octoculata. The sequence continues at coordinate 3,232,028 of OZ022243.1, read as the reverse complement.
GAGGGAAAAGTAAAAAGGATCAAATTCTGATCCACGACAGGAAGTACTTAAGTGCTTCCTACATACAGCCATTAGAGTCTTAAAACACATGGTGTAAAGGACTATAAACTATTATAAAAAAAAAAAAAAAAAAAAATATAGGTTGATTTATTTTGGGCCAAAGTCACCCGCACGGGCAAAGTCACCCCGTTTTACGGTATATATATATATATGACGGATGTAGTCTAAGTAAAATGCCGGTGCCAGTAGGAATATTTGTTTTTCAAAGCCGTGAATTGAAACTTACTTAACCAGTCAAACGTTGATACTAGTCAGAATCAAGTTCATCTATCAGAGAAAACAATTATTATACTACAAAGTAGAAAAAAATCGATTTTTCATTTGAATCTGAATTTCAACATTAGTTTTATTGAAATCGAACACTATAGAAAACAGTTTGATGCGGTTCAATAACATGGTCACCCGCAGGAATTTCTCAGCAAATGAAATAACAAAATAATAGAAGGAGTATTAATAATTATATTAATAATACTAGCAATAATAATAACAATCAATTGGATTAATGATAAACAATGTGATCAGCACAACTTATTTCAAAAATTTCATTTATTATTTGAATGATGTTTATTAGTGGGACGTGTTGGTCTAGTGGTATAGATACCGGCTTTGAGAGTCGTAAGACCCGGGTTCGATTCCCGGTCCAGGCACGTAATTTCCTTGAGCAAGAAACTAACTCACATGTGCTCACGTCAACTCAGCGTTATCTAGGGTTAACTCATGTCTATGTAAATAGCGTGTTCTTCGAAGTTTCCGATTCCAAGGGAACCTTCGTAAGCGCCTCTGACTTATCTGGCGCTATATAAATACATTCAATCATTACTGACAACAGCCTTTCGACTTTCAAAGTTTTGGAAAAGTTCAATTAGGATCTCATGAAAAACTTATTCAATAACTTTACGGCAGGTGTTCATTGAACAAAGTTGTCTTATTGATTATACCAAAATGTCATTCACCAGTCGCTCCATGGCTCAGGTTAGACTTCTGTCTGGTGAAAATATGTTTTTGTCAACTGTTAATCAATTCTGAGTAAACAAGCCCTGATTTGAATGTACATTTAATCAATTACAACAAAACTTTTATTATAGTCAAATTAAATATACGCTCAATCACCTGTGTAGAAAGTTTTTATTTTCATGAATATTTTTTGTCGACCGCCCGTTAGTACAAAATCTACTATTAAAACAACGTTTCTATTTAAGACAAATCAATGGCTAAGATTTTTTTTAGTTGTTTCACACTGTCCACACTGAAGCTGAATTACAGACTCAAAGGTTTCTATAGAAATGCAAGTTTTACAGATAACTGTTCTGTTTTTGGCGTTGGTCATAGCAAAAGGTAATTTATGATTGTAATTATTAATGAAAATTTTTTTCCCAGTGTGATTTAGTTCATTGAATAGGGTTTGACGACCAAATTTTATGTGTGGCAAACATTGATGATGTTTAAAATTCAACAACGTGTAGTTGTTTAAAATTATTTTTGATTGCTGCTACATTTTCGTTTTCAGTGTGATTTCGGATTTTTTTGCGATTTGACAATTAGATGTGTGTGTGTAGAACTTATATTAGAATCGTGTAGCCTTTTTAAGCAAATCCTCTAGTGTTTTCAAATATAGCATAAGACAATTTTAGGTGGTACAAATAAATTATGTTTTTTCAAATTATTTTATTGTTTTTAAAATAATTTCATTTTATGGCAGTGATGTTTTAAATGATTTCATTGGAACATTTGTGAACACAAATATTCCTGAATTTTTTTAAATTTTAAACGCACCCAGAAGTGCCTTGAGAAGTTCTGAAAAATGTGGAAATATAAAAAGATGAAATTTATTGTTAATATATTTATGAATACTTTTATTTTTTCACCATCGTCTGATTTCAAGAAATCATTTGTCTTTATAGCTTCTCCAGGTGTTTTTATTATTTGTTAAATTTGTAAATGTTCACTTCAATTCACCAAAAACCAAACGGCCAAAGGAGAGCGTAGAGATGACGAAGAAGGCGAATCCGATGATGGCGCAAAGGCAGGTGGCGATGGGGATTGTAAAGACAATGCTGACTACTGCGAAAAGAAAGAGTTCCATTTCTGCTATAATAAAGATTACGCCGCCAAAACTTGCTGTGCAACCTGTAAATCTAAATATGATGCCTCCAAGCCAGGTAAGTTGTTTATTGGTTGAACTTACGTATGGCGAGCGGGTTGCCGTTTCATATTTATTAGAGGCCAACAGTTTACAACTGAAGCAAATTATTTCAGACATTTAAGAATATAATAATTAGTAGGATGACAGTTTTTTCATAAGTTCATTAACAGTCTAGAATACATATTATCACCAAATTTGACATGATTCATATGAGAATAACAATCAGTTTATTTTTAAAACATTAAAAACTATCAAACACTTGTAATTTCATTTTCTTTTCTATAACTTTTCTCACAAAAACATGCAGGATGCGAGTACGGTGATGCCCACTCCTGGTGTCCGGAATACATAAAAGGAAAGGGCGAATGTGAATATGCGAACCACTACGAGAAGTGTTGCGAATCGTGTGCTAAATACAAAGATGGCTCCAGTCCCGATGGCGGAAACAACAAAGACGAAGGAGGCGATGATGGCGGGGACAACAAAGACGAGGGAGGCGATGGTGATTAAAGTTATGATGACTATTTGCTGAAACTGTTGGTCTCAAGATGTTGGTTTTTTGAAAGTTGCAATGTTGATGGTTTATTTAAAAATGTTCCTGAAGGGTTTTTATTAGAAAAACAATTTGACAATTTGCTGTTTTTTAAAATAATTTTTTTAACAAGTTTATTAGAACAAAATAAATATTATACTATTAAAAAACTGTGTTTTGTTTAATAAGAATTTTTAACACATGAAATTGTTTTCAAAAAATTAGTAAAATAAATGAAAATTCAAACATTTTTGTACAAACAAAAATCAAACAAAATTAAATTATCGAGTGAAAAAATTACAATAAAACAAGTGAAAGTACAAAAATGACGATAGACGCAAACACAGATTTATCCAAAACATTGTACTAAAAAAATTTATTAAAGTGTGCATTTTAACATTTTTTAACTAAACTTTTTTTTTGGAAGATAAAAGAGTTGAGCGTTATCTCGTAAATAAAAAAATGTTGTAACTGAATGACTGACTGATAATGATCGCCAAGCTAAAACGACTCAACCTAGGAACGTGTAATTTGGAATTAATATTGCTTTTTAGCGTAAGCACTCACAAAGTAGATCTATTCCAGCATTTGTTGTCATCCTCAGACTTAAAGGTAAAAAATACAATTATAAAGTAGTAAGCTACAATTTGAGTAATATTTAAATTCGTTAAGTACAATTGTAACAACATAAAAAATATTTAATATAAATTAATAATAATAATAGTAATAACTAAACAAATGAAAATCCGTAAGCAAAGTTTTTAACAGCAAAATGACAGTTAATTTCAAGGACGTGACTAAAAGAAGAATCACATACATTATTTATAACCTCTGAAACCCAAACGCCTGGTACAAAACATTCATTCAACAAATAAACACATGAAGAAACTTTGGTACTAATAACATGCATATTTGTTTTTTACAAAAGTTGACGAGTTAAAAAATTATTATTAGTTCTACTATTTAGAGAACCAAAAAGTTTAAAAGTTAAATTAGAAAAAAACTATTGCTTATTAATCAAAGGCTTAAATTTATTAATGACTAAGGCTTCTTTTAATTTTAACTTGATGGAGTAATTTTTTTTCATGTGAATACTGGTATTTTCAACTAGAAATATGTTGGTTTGATTGAATGTTGTGTTGACATATGTTGGTATATGGCACCACTTTGACAATGCATAGTCAATCTACGAGACAGAGTGGTTCTAGTACCTATGACCAATGTAATTTTCCACCTGACCATGTGGAAACGGACACAAAAATTAGTACACTAGGTTGGTTTGTGCTACAGGGCTAGAAACATTATTTATACTATTTTTAATTAAAAGGTTATGGGTTTTTCTATTGTTATAATAGATGTGTAACTTGAGTGTATTATCTTTATTTACAACCTTAACAGTATCATACACAATATTTTTCAACACTTTTTCATCTATTTTACAATTAACATTATATAATGGAGTTATACAAGAAGTTGATGAGTTATTGGTATCAGGTTTTGAAACATGTTTTTTATCTGTAATATGTGTCAAAAACTTTTTTATAGTTGCATCAACAATAGAATTGAAATATTTATTATTTATTAAAAGTTGCTCACAAAATGGGACCAAGTTTCAGAAAATTTATAAGCTCTATTAATATAATTATTAATAACGTTTATTCTATATCGTTCAGGATAATCAATGTTTTAATTGAAAAAATAATTTGTTGTTTATTATTAGCAAGTTCAAAAATAAATTGTAGTTTAGATTTTTTTTACAAATGCATCTTTTAGCTTAAATAATTAGTCAAAATTTTCTACTGAAACAAATATATCGTCAAAATAACGGCAATACAGGAAAGGTTTGGTGTGATTTTCAAATACACGTGCTTCAAGATCACCTATATAAAACTAACAATCTAATAACAGATAAGGAGTATACCATGTCATGGCTAAAGAACTCGAGTTTCAAAAGTAAAACATAGAGTCTCATAATAGCTACGCAAGATCAGGCACTCAACACCAGAAAATTTCAAAAGCACATTTTGAAGCACGAAGTTGACAGTAGGTACAGACTATGCAAGAAGGCAAAAAAACACATCAGTCACATTGTTTCAGGATGCACAATTTTGGCTCCAATCGAATACACAAAAAGACACAACAATGTAGCAAATTACATCCTCTGGAAGTTGTGTAAACACTTTGGAGCTGATGCACTCACAAAATGCTATGAACATCAAGCAGAAAAAATTATCAATGATGATACTATCGTTTCTGAGTAATCAAGCCTTAATTTGGATGCAAATTTTATAAATTAAAACAACACTTTTGTTATATTAAAATTAATTACGGGAAATAATTAGCCTTTTATGAATCGATCGTGCATGGCTCATGTTACCCTTCTTTTTGTTTGGTTTATTGTCAATCGGTTTCAAGAAAGCCCTAATTTGAATGTACAAGTGATGCATTAAATTAACATTTTTTTATATTCAAATTAATTTCGGGCAATATTAACTTTTTTTATAAATAGCCATTTCTTATTGTCCTTAAATAGACGTTGTCGACCGCACCTTAACGTTAATATTTCTATGAAAGACGACGTGTCCATTTGGTTAGAATTTAATTAGTTGTTGCACACTGTCCATACTGAAGCTGATTTTGAATTTCAAAGGTTTCAATAGAAATGCAAGTTTTCCAGATCACGGTTCTTCTTTTGGCATTTGTCATAGCAAAAGGTATAATTTATTATTGTAAATATTATTGGAATCTTTTTTCTCATCTTGAAAATGTTGATCATTGAATGGGATTCGACAACCAAATTCAATTTTTAGCAAACATTGACGATGTTTATATTTAAAACAGTGCAGTTATTTTTGACAGTTGCTATTCATAATTCAAATTATTGGCCCTCAGCATCATTTTGCTTTGTTGTAGTTTGGCATTTTTATGCGGGTCGAGCTTAGAACAACTGAAAGTATTTTACGTTTATTTTTAAATAGAATTGAGTAATGTTTTGATTTCTGGAAATCCCGTCGGTTTGAAAAATTAGCGGAAATTTTTGCAACTATTGTTGTGTTCTCTAAAAAACCATTTTAAGTTTGTTCAAATAAATGAAAGTTATTTAAATTAATTTAAATAATTACATAGCAGTTACGTGTGTTTTTGATTACGTCATTGAGAAGTTTAAGAAATTTCCCAAAAAACTTGATATTTTAAAAAAATTACGTTTTTTGATCATGTAAAGCGCATCTAGACAAGCCTGTAGAATTTATAAAAAATGTGAATCTTCAAATCAGATAATATATAAAAATTTAAAATTTATTCTCAATACAGTTCTGAATACGTTTTACTTGTCCACTGTTATCTGATTTCAAATAAAACATTTGCTTCTATAATTTCTCCAAGTTCTTTCTTATTTGCAATATTTGTTAAAATTCCAATTTGTATTAAATTTTTTAAAGACGTTACTGCAAAGGGTGCGCGTAGAGATGACGATGAGCATGAAGCTGATGCCGCAAACAACAATGAAGAAGGTGATGATGCTGGAAACAGCAGCGAAGAAAGCGATGATAACGGAAACAGCAGCGAAGAAAGCGATGATAACGAAAACAGCAGCGAAGAAAGCGATGATGCCGGAATTAGCGGCAAAGGACACGATGGCAAATTGATATAATAATGCCTGTGTAAGACGTCTGTGTAAAACGTTTTTGAGTGACAATTTGCTATCTTTGGCAAATTACTTTATATATAACAAATAATTATATAAATAATTTTTTTATATGTTTTAAATAAATTAAAAAATATTTACCTTATTGAAATTAATTGTAAATATAAAAAAATATTAATGTTTTAGTCTAACCTCTTTCATTTCTTTTTTTCTGGAGTGCATCGCCAGCACTGTAAGTATTATCAGCAACGCAACCGTTACAAATCGTTCCTTTGTGGACTCTGGCATCATCATCAGTATCATCATCACCACCACCATCATCACCACAAACCGCATCATTAGCCCATCTACACAATTAAACGTATCATCATCATCAACATTTTTCTGAATATAAAAAACAATTATTGCGGTCTTTCCTCGATCATCTGCGAGTCTCGTGGAAAAAATAAAGAAATTGTATGATAATAAGGCGCAAAAATCAAGCAATAGTTATTTATCAGTAAAAGACCACACTAATGTTTTTTTTAAGCTCATTTGCAAACTATCCCATGCACTGCCTACAACAACACATAAATTTATAACCAATAAAAGCTGGAATAAATATTATACTTAAAATAAACCATTTAAATACTGGTGGATCAGTGATTCTCGATATTTTCAAATCCATTTTTGACTTAATGTTTGTATTTATTCAAGCAGGTTGGCTAACAAAAATATTACCAACATTATTAAAAATCATGCATTTATAAAAAATTCTTTGGGTTTAGAACTTCTCTAAAGTTATTTTAACGATTTTTTACTACATGAGAATATCTTATATATAAAAATGAATGTTTATAGTTATATTCCGGTATCAAACGTGAACGGCCGAACAGATTTTATTGAAATTTGGTACACTTATGTAACTTAATCAGGCAGTGGTTTGTTTCAAGTTGAAAAAACATTTGTTAATCTTTTGGTGTTTTATGGACAAAATACGTTTTGGTCAGCGGTTGTAAAAAGAAGTAATTTTTTTCTTCAAAGTAAAAATTAAAATAAATTAATTTATAGTTAAATTATGAAAAAAAATCTTATAACATATTTTATCAGTTTTATATATAAATATTTAATAAATTTGTGTGTAGTTTAGTGGCGCCTTATACTTTTGTTTTGATTTTATCGAGCTCTTTCCTTTTTGAAACTATAAAGACATAACTGTGCTATCGGTGGTTTATATTTAATATTTCGATTGCCAAAAAACTATTTTTAAAATACAGATAGCTTTGCTCTTTAGCATTTTTTTAAATTTTAGACAATATTGATGTAAGAAATTTCCAGGACTTATCAATAAGTTTGATATAGTTTTAGTAAGTATTTCAGTATAGTAAAATTTTGGAAGTTTTTTGAATAATTAATTAAGCCAATTAAAACCAGTTGTATTAAGGTTTTAGTATAAATTTATTTTTAGTATAAGTTAGACTAACATCATTTGGTGCTTTACAAAAAAAGTTCCAGACTTACCAAATTAAATAAAAAATTCATTGTTTATACCTCCCATTCAAAAATAAGTAGCAAAGAATTTTTTTAGTTTTTGGACATCTATCTTTTATTTTGTTTTGTTTGTTACATTGACGTAATTTAGTTAAAAGATTATCATTATGTTCGTTGTACTGTTGTAAGTAGCCATTCGTATGAACGTGTGGTTCTTTACCTTCAGCACAGGTATCACATTTTCGACACTAGTCTTCTTCTACATCCATTTTACAGTACACCAAATAAAATCTTTGGCAAAGCTTGTTTGACGTTTTATCCATTCCCAGATGTCCTCTTACACTCCGGAGTACATTTGTTGAAGCACTTCTGGCATTTTCACTTTTGGAATAATTAGTTGTAAAACATTGGTGGAACCATCAGGGCTTTCCCATATTCTTTTCAGAGATCCGTTCACAAGCCTTAAAAGTCTCATTGTGCGCAATACGATTTAGTAGCAGGACTCATTTTAGAAATATTTTGCTGTCAGGTTTTTTCTCTTTTTCCATCCATCTCAGAATTGGCCCTACATCATCATTCTTTATTTGTTCGCCTCAAATCACTTCATCTGATTTTGTGTCGTCAATTTGAAACCGCACTTGAAAACACTGGTTATTTATTTCCTTCCCGTCCATGTGATTGCAATACATACATTCAGCATTACATAGTCGCCGTGACAATGATAAATTTCAAACTCGTATGATTGTAAACGTTTGATCCACCTAGCCGCTTGCTCTTCTGGTTTTTTTTAAATTTAAAAGCCAACTCAAAGCGACATGATCCGTTCTTAACAAAAACGTTTGACCATATAAATACTTGTGAAAGTGCTTAATAGAATCAACTATAGCCATTTGCCAATAACTCGTGTCTGGTGACGCAATAATTGCGCTCTGGTTTTTACAAAGTTCTGCTATAATAAGCTATAAACTTTTATTGCCGTCAAAAAGTTGACTTAGAACTGCCCCTATTCTTTCATTATTTGCATCTGTGTCTAATATAGAATTTTTTCAAGAATTGGATTCTACAGAACTGGTATCATACTTATTAAAGCATATTTTAGCAGCTCGAATGCTTGTTTACATGACTCTGACCAATCACACAGTGCACTCTTTTTTGTAAGTTTTTATAATTCTTTCACAATGCTGGAAAAACTGGTCACAAAACGTCGATAATATGTGCACAAACCAGGAAAGTTTCTCAATTGCTGAGAATTTCTCGGAACAGGTAATTTAACTGCTCCAATTTTCTGCTCCAGGATCGGTTCCTACCCATTCTCTTAAAAAATGTATTCAATAATTTTACGGCAGGTGTTCATTGAAGAAAGTTGTTTTAATGGTGATACAAGAATGTTATGAATCGATCTTTTATGGCTCATGTTACACTTCTGTATGGTGAGAACATGTTTCTGTCAGCTGTCAATACTTTCTGAGTAAACAAGCCCTGATTTGAATGCACATTTAATTAACTACAACAACATTTTTGTTATATTCAAATTAATTACACGCTCCTATATTTCTTTTCTGTCCATGAATGTTCTTTGTCGACCGCCTCTTGACACAAAACTGACTATTAAAAACAACGTATCTATAGAAGCAAAATCATTAGCTAAGACTCAGCCAGTTGTTTCACGCTGACCATACTGAAGTTGATTTTCAATATCAAAGGTTTCAAGGAAAATGAATGTTTTCCAGACCACGGTTCTGCTTTTTGCGTTTGTCATAGCAAAAGGTAATTTACGATCGTAAATATTACTGAAGTCTTTTTTTCTCATCGTGAAAATGCTGATAATTAAATGGTGTACGACGAACAAATTGAATTTGTGGCAAAGATTAATGATGTTTAAAAGTCAACACAGTGTAGTTGTGTGAAATTATTTTTGACTGCTGCTATTCGTGTTTCACCATTTCTGTTTTCAGTGTGATTCCAGCTTTTTGCGATTTGACAATTTTGTGTATGTGTGTGTGACTTATGTTTGATTTGAGTAATGTTTTTAAGCAACTCCTCTAATGTTTCCAAATATAGTATTAGACAATTTTAAGTTGTACAAATAAATATTTTTATTTCAAATGATTTTACCTTATTTTGAATAATTTCATTTCATAGCAGTAACGTCTTAAATGATTCCATTAGAGCATTTGGAAAATACTGTAAGAGGACTAAAAAAAATTACTGATTTGTGAATATTAAAAACACAAAGACGTGCCTTGAGAAGTTGTAAAAAATTATAGAAGTAATGAATAGTGAAATCTATTTTTAATATAATTCTGAATACGTTTTATTTCCGCCATCGTCTGATTTCAAGAAAAACATCAGCTTTTATGGTTTGTTAAATTTTCAATTCAATTAAATTAATCAAAGATCAAACTGCCAAAGGAGAGCGTAGAGATGACGAAGAAGGAGAATCCGATGATGGCGCAAAAGCAGGCGACGATGGCGAATGCAAGAACCTGGCTGACTACTGCAGCACTATGTCGTTCAGTTCGTGTTACTTAAAAGTTTACACAAAAACTTGCTGTCAACGCTGTAAATCAAAGTACGATGCCTCGAAGCCAGGTCTGCTTTTCATTGGTTTAACTTAAGAATCACGAGCTGCCTTTTTTAATAATTTGTAGACCAAACGCTTACAACTGAAACAAGACTCTGTAGTTTTTAAACATATTTTATTTAAATTTCTGATGTATCTAAGTTTATTAAGCAGTTACCTAAACTTTAATTTCTAAAAACAATGCTTATAAAGAGAACCTTGGAAATTTAAGGTTTACTGGTAAGGTGACAATTGTCGCGTAAACACCCCAAGTTTGACATAAATCAGATTTCAACAGTTGATTTTTTTAAATCAATCATAAAGATCGTAAATTCATAGTTTCATTTTTTCTTTTTTCACAAAACCTTCAGGATGCGAGTACGGTGATGCCCACGACTGGTGTCCGGATTACGTGAAAGGAAAATCAGAATGTGATTATTTGAACCACTACGAGAAGTGCTGCAATTCGTGTGCTAAATACAAAAATGGCAGCGGTGCTGATGCCGGAAGCAACAACAAAGATGAAGGAGGCAATGGTGGCGGAGACAATGAAGGAGGCGATGAAGGTGGAGACAACGAAGGAGGCGATGCTGAATAAAGTTATGATGACGATTTGCTGAAACCGTCGATCGCAAAATGGCGGTTTCGAAGTTGCATTATTGATGAGTTATTTACAAAATGTTCCTGAAAGGTTTCTATCTGAAAAACAATTTGACCAAATTTTGCTGTTATAAAAAATGATTTTTTTGACATGTCCATTAGAGCAAAATATATATTAAACTATTAAATAAAGTGTGTTTTGTTTAATGAGAATTTCAAACATATGAAATGTTTTTCAAAAAATTAGTAAAACAAATGAAAGTTCAAAGAACTTAGTACCAAAAAAACATTAAAAAAACTTACATTAAAAAACATGAACGTACACAAGTTACGATACAGACCGACATATATTTATCCAGAATTATTCAAAAACGAATGCTAAAAGTTGTGCTTGTCTTTCGGATCAATTTGTTTATTGGGCGTACATAAAATGTATAAAAAAGGTACAAGGAAAAAAACAGAAGAAAGAAAGAGCAAAAAGACAAATATAAAAAAATAGAGTGTTTTTCAAAATCAATCGATTTTGTTGAATTGCTATTTGTTAAATATAGAACGACGAGAAAAACAAGTCCAAAAAAACTCAATTACACACAAATCAATGTAACTAAACTTTGTGTTTATTTATTGATTATAAAACTTAAGCAACGTTGTTTTCTTTGTTAAACATTTTCTGATTAAAACTTAAATCGACTACTTCCGGTTAAACACGACAATTGCAACTGTATTATCGATTCGATATTAAGTACTAGCAGTGCCCGTAGCGGCTTCACTCGCATGAAATTAGAGAATTTGAACCGTGCATCCATAGGTGTCGGCTCGGCCCGTCGACAACTTGGCCCAGCCCGTTTCAAAACCAAAATTCCTGGCCCGACACGGCCTGTCTAATTTGGGCCCGGCCCGTTTTTACAGGCCTAGAAGTTCTATCAACTTGATGAAAAACTTCGGCCCGTCCCACCGTCCCACCTTGACTTCAGGTTTGGCCCGGCCCGTCTGAAGACCCTAAAATCACTAAAATGTCTATATGCTTAGTAAAAAACCTCGACCCGTACAACCCTGATTTAAGGTTTAGCCTGGCCCGTAAAAAGACCCTAAAATAACGGCTTGGCCCGACCAGTGATAAACTGGACTCAGCTACTTTTAACCGGCACAAAACCTCAAAATACTAAGTTTTACATCTGTAATGCTTGCAGTTGTTGAGTAGCAGTTATTTTATAATCAAATAACCCTTATTTTGACCCCACATTTGAAGTCATGGAAACCTGCAAAGTTTTAAAAAATGGTGAAACACGTATATCTTTTTTTTGAGTAGATACTAAGTATTATTTTTTACATCTGTAGCAATTACAGTTGTTGAGTAGCAGTTACTTTAAAAACCAAATAACCCTATTTTCCACCCTACAATTGAAGTCCTGAAAACCAAATTGTCAACAAATGATGAAACACGTATATCATTATTTTTAGAGTAAAAACTAAATACCAATTTTTACTTTTGTAGCATTCACAGTTTTTGAGTAGCAGCTACCTTAAAAACCAAAAAATCCTATTTACCACCCCACATTTAAGGTCCGGGAAACCGAATTTTCAAAAAATGGTGAAACACGTATCTTTTTATTTTTCAAGAAAAATCCATATACCAAATTTCAAAATCTCCTCATTTTTGGTTTTCGAGATATACATTGTTTTATAAAAAAAGTTTGTTTTCCAGTTTTTCCCCTCAGGAGCAAAATTTTCAAAAATCCTTTTTTAGTGGATGCTTACGCAATAAAAGTAATATAAGTTCCAAATTTCACGTTCCTAGGATGAGGCGTTTGAGCTTGGCGTTGAGTATCAGTCAGTCAGTCAGTCAGTCAGTCAGTCAGTCAGGACATGTTCTTTTATATATATATAGATTTCATTGGCCACGTTTCATAATCCTCCAGGTGGTTGAAGTCTTTTTTACGTAAAAAAAGTACAAATTTAAAATCTGTTTTAAGTTTAAAACAGGAAAAAATAGTTTAATTTCTGAACCGTTATGAAAAAGTACCTGTTGATTACGGTGCTACTAGTGGGAACTGTTCATTCTGTCAAGGTTGTTGAATAAAAAAACTATCTATATATATATATATATATAACTATTTCCAAATTTCTCAGTTTTATTTTTATGTAACATCTGATTATAATGTTAAATTATTGCTGTAGTCTGAGTAAAATGCCGTGTATCGAAACTTACTTAACCAGTCAAACGTTGATACTAGTCAAAATTGAGCTCATCTACCAGAGAAAATAATTGTTATCTATATATATAAAAGAACATGTCCTGACTGACTGACTGATAATCAACGCCGAGCTCAAACGCCTCATCCTAGGAACGTGTAATATGGAACTTATATTACTTTTATAGCGTAAACATCCGCTAAGAAAGGATTTTTGAAAATTATGCTCCTGAGGGGAAAAAACTGGAAAACAAGTTTTTTTCTAAAACAATGTATATCTCAAAAACCAAAAATGAGATTCTTTTTAAAAAATAAAAAGATACGTGTTTCACCATTTTTTGAAAATTCGGTTTCCCGGACCTCAAATGTGGGTTGGAAAATTGGGTTATTTGGTTTTTAAAGTAGCTTCTAATCAAAAACTGTTAATGCTGCAGGGGTAAAATTAGTATTTAGTTTCTACTCCAAAAATAATGAAATACGTGTTTTAGCATTTTTTGTAAAAATTATTATTTAGTTTCTTTTCTAAAAATAAAGATATACGTGTTTCACCATTTTTTACAAATTTGATTTCCCGGACCTCAAATGTGGGTTGGAAAATTGGGCTATTTGGTTTTTAAAGTAGCTGCTACTCAAAAACTGTGAATGCTACAGGAGTAAAAATTAGTATTTAGTTTATACTTCAAAAATAATGAAATACGTGTTTTTGCATTTTTTGAAAATTTGGTTTCCAGGACTTCAAATGTGGGGTGGAAAATAGGGTTATTTGTTTTTTAAAGTAACTGCTACTCAAAAACTGTAAATACCACAGATGTAAAAATTAGTATTTAGTTTCTATTCTAAAAATAAAGATATACGTGTTTTACCATTTTTTGAAAATTTGGTTTTCAGGACCTCAAATGTGAAGTGGAAAAGGGGTTATTTGATTTTAAAATAACTGCTACTCAAAAACTGTAAATGCTACAGATGTGAAAATTAGTATTTTGAGGTTTTGGGCCGGTTAAAAGTAGATGAGTTTAGTTTGTCACCGGACGGACGGGCCAAGCCGTTATTTTAGGGTTTTCATACGGCCCTGCCCAAACCTTAAATCAAGGTGGAACGGGCCGATATTTTTAACCAAGTATATAGACATTTGAGTGATTTTAGGGTGTTCAGACGGGCCGGGCTAAAACCTGAAGTCAAGGTGGGACGGGCCGAAGTTTTTCATCAAGTATATAGAACTTCTAGACCTGTAAAAATGGGCCGGGCCCATATTAGACGGGCCGTGTCGGGCCAGGAATTTCGGTTTTTGAAACGGGCTGGGCCAAGTTGTCGACGGGCGGAGCCGAGACCTGAAAAATTGATCCGTGCAGTGGGTACTCTACTATGTATGCACGGTTCAAATTCTCTAATTTCATGCGAGCGAAGTCGCTACGGGCACTGCTAGTACTACATAATTTAAAAACAATAAAATCGGTTTTTTATTTAAAAAACAAACTTAGGATAGCACAACCTGAATTTCAACATAAGCTTTAAGAAATCGAACACTACAAAAAACAATTAGATGGGGTTCTATAACATGGACACCCGCAGGAAGTTCTTAGCAAATGAATTAACAAAATAATAAAAACAGCAGTAATAATTATAATAATAATACTAGCAATAATAATAACAATCAATTGGATTAATGACAAAAAATGTGATCAGCACAACTTTATTCAAAAATTTCACTGATTATTTGAATGATGTTTATTACTGACAACAGCCTTCCGACTTTCGAAGTTTTGGAAAAGTTAAATTAGGATCTCATGAAAAACTTATTCAATAATTTTACGGCAGGTGTTCATTGAACAAAGTTGTTTTATTGATTATACCAAAATGTCATTCACCAGTCGCTCCACGGCTTATGTTGTACTTCTGTCTGGTGAAAACATGTTTTTGTCAACTGTCAATCAATTCTGAGTAAACAAGCCCTGATTTGAATGTACATTTAATCAATTACAACAAAACTTTTATTATAGTCAAATTAAATATACGCTCAATCACCTGTGTAGAACGATTTTACTTTCATGAATATTCTTTATCGACCACCCGTTAGGGTAAAACTTACTATTAAACGTATCTATTTAAGACAAATCATTGGCTCAGATTTAGTTAGTTGTTTCTCACTGAAGTTAAATTACAGACTCAAAGGTTTCAATAGAAATGCAAGTTTTACAGATAACTGTTCTGTTTTTGGCGTTATTCATAGCAAGAGGTAATTTATGATCGTAAATATTAATGAAATAATTTTTCCCATCGTGAACATGTAATTCATTGAATGTGGTTTGACGACCAAATTTTATGTGTGGCAAACATTGATTATGTTTATAATTCAACAATGTGTAGTTGTTTGAAATTGTTTGTGATTGCTGCTATATTTTCGTTTTCAGTGTGATTTCGGCTTTTTTACGATTTGACAATTGTATGTGTATGTGTGTGTGTGTGTGTAGAATTTATGTTAGAATCGTGTAGCCTTTTTAAGCAAATCCTCTTGTGTTTTTAAATATATCTTAAGACAATTTTGAGTCGTACAAATAAATTATGTTTTTTTTTCAAATTATGTTATTGTATTTTGAATAATTTCATTTCGTAGCAGTAATGTCTTAAATGGTTTCATTAGAGCATTTGCGAACATTTTCTAAAAAAAAGTTTGTTTAACTGTAAAAGGACTATGGTTGTTACAGTTTTGAAAAAAGATTCAGTTTCAGTTAAAGTAGCTGAAACTTTACGATATCTTCTCCAGATGTATTTTCATTTGTTAAACTTTGTAAATTTTCATTTCGATTCAATTCAATTCAATTCATCAAAGACCAAACAGTCAAAGGAGAACGCAGAGATGACGAAGAAGGCGAATCCGATGATGGCGCAAAGGAAGGCGGCGATGGTGATTGTAAAGACATTGCTGACTACTGCGAAAAGAAAGAGTTCCATTTCTGCTATAATAAAGACTACGCCGCCAAAACTTGCTGTGCAACCTGTAAATCTAAATATGATGCCTCCAAGGCAGGCATGTTGTTTATTGGTTTAACTTACGTATAGCAAGCGGGTTGCCGTTTCATAATTATTAGAGGCCAACAGTTTACAACTGAAGCAAATTATTTCAGACATTTAAGAATATAATAATTAATAGGTTGACAGTTTTTTCGTAAGTTCAGTGACAGACTAGAACACATACTATCACTACCTTGTGAACAACAATCAGTTTATTTTTAAAACATTAAAAACAATCGAACATTTGTAATTTCATTTTCTTTTCTATAACTTTTCTCACAATAACATGCAGGATGCGAGTACGGTGATGCCAACCCCTGGTGTCCGGAATACGTGAAAGGAAAGAGAGAATGTGATCATATGAACCACTACGAGAAGTGCTGCGAATCGTGTGCTAAATACAAAGATGGCTCCAGCTCTGATGGCGGAAACAACAAAGACGAAGGAGGCGATGATGGCGGAGACAACAAAGACGAGGGAGGCGATAGTGAATAAAGTTATGATGACTATTTGCTGAAGCTGTTGGTTCCTGAAGGGTTTTCATTAGGAAAACAATTTGATAATTTGCTGTTTTGAAAAATGAATTTTTTGACAAGTTCATCAGAACAAAATAAATATTACACTTTAAAAAAAAACTGTGTTTTGTTTAAGGAAAATTTTTAACATATGAAATTGTTTTCAAGAAAATTAGTAAAATAAACAAAAATTCAAACAATTTTGTACAAAAAAAATTAAATCAACGAGTGAAAAGGTTACAATAGAAAGAAAGACGATACAAACAGACAGATTTATCCAAAATTTCCTAGAAATAATTAAAAACGAATGCTAAAAGTTGTGCTCGTTTTCCGATCTATTTTTTAAACGAGCGCACCCAAAACGTATAAAAAGATAAAAAGGAAATAAACCAGAAAAGTAAGAGCAAAAGGGACAAATAAAAAAAAAAGAACAAGAGAAAGATAAAAAAGAGTGTGAGAGTGCCTGAGAGAAAAAGAGAGAAAAAATATTAAGTAAAAGTTAATTTAAAAAATAAAAATTTGACTCGCAGAGCAAATAGTACAGATGAACTATTTAAAGAATTGTTGGCAAAGCCTATTCTTGATGTGATACTTAAAATGTCAAACAAGGAAGGCATGAACAATTGTATGCGTTATTTTTCTTGTCCTGGTTATTTTTTTGTGTATGTGTTATTTTTTGTCATTGTGAGTCGCTTACATACATATGAAATTATCTGGTTATATTTTAATGAAACAAGAAAAGGTAAAAGTGGGGGGAACCCCCAACCCCCTGTAAGAAATGGGGAAACAATTGGCCATCGCTTTCAACGCCTTGCTTATAGGTATAACTGTAATACTTTATATAACTAACACACATATCTTAATGCTTTTATTATGTAATAGGAGGGGTCTGAAAATTTACGATATACAACGGGGGGAGGGGGTGCGAAAATCTGTAGTTTATTGCGAACGTAATATATAGATGGCCCCTAATCAAATCAAACTAGTTGAGAGAAAGAAAAAGAGTGATATGAGATGCCGAAGTAGGTTAAAGGTTGGCTGTACACATGCAAAGGAAAGACGTTAAAAAATGTAAGAGTTTATTAGAATAGGCTGTCCATGTGTCCATATAGTGGAGAGAAAAAAAGCTGCTAATAGAGTTAAGCTGTTGCGTGGAAAGAAAAAACTGAAAAACAAGCTGCCCCTACATAGAATGAAGAAGAGCAAAAAAAATTTCAAGTTGTCATAAAACAATGTTTCATTTTTCACAAAACAATTTTACTTTAACCTTTGCATGCATAAATTTCAAGTGTACATTGCAACTATCGCAAACAAATAAACCGATTCGTATTAATTTTCAAGTATTTTAAGGTTAATTTTAGATGTCTGATGCTATTGAATTCAGTTGAAATGAAATATCTTCATATAACTATTGTCTTTAAAAGAAAGATATTATAAATAGAGGAAAATGAGATAGTGTTTGTAAATATACGCTCGATCGGTAATTTTTGAATAATCATGAAGACATGTCTGCTGATAGCTGATAAGAGTTGACAATTTAAATTTAATTCATGTTAATTGGTCAACAAGCGAGTCGTTAAAAGCTTTGTTTAATTTTTTAATTCGCCGACTAAGAATTTTTTTTGCAAAATTGTTTTTAATGTTAGTAAGTTTATAAAGTATAAAAACATTAACCACAGTTTTAGAAATACATAATAAATAAAGTATGTGAGAATTGAAAATATATGGAATAATCATAACCTTTATATACATTTTTGAGTTTAAGAATTGAATATCAAACTCTAAGCATGCAGCAGACTAAAACTAAAACATCTGAGCTGACGAGGCAAACAACGACATTAAAAACAGACTTGAAAATCAACCATGAACAGAAAAATGTCAAGATAAAAAAAGTATCGTTATCATTATCATTAACACTTTTTACATCAATTGATGATATCTACTTGTTCAGTTTGATCAAATTTTCTCACATAGCCCCATGTAGTACCGGAAACGACAGGACAGGAATCAGACTTAAAAAGCTAATTTCCATAAAGTTACAGAGAGGACATTTTAATTCAAATCAATCATAAAACAATGTTCCATTTTTTACAATGCCAAATCTCGCCTCACCTTAATGTATGCGCGCTTGACTTTTAGATAAACATGTTGCTTTTCGTAACTGAGAGTATTGAGTTTCAGTGTGTTGATTGTCTGAAGTAAATTAATTCAGACTAAATATAAAATTGTCTTTAGATTAGCCAAACTATAAAAAAATTAACTACCAGTTAATAGCATTCAAATCATTGACTTTTGAATCGTTATGAAGAGTTATTTCTTTGTCGCTGTGCTGCTAGTGGCAGCCGTTCCTTCAGACGGTAATTAATTTTCAACAAATTTGTTAAATCAACATTCAAATTTATAATATCAACAGCTTAATGTTGTTGTAAACGGGTTAATTTTATTTAAAGAACGGTTAAACACACGTACTTAGTTAATGATTAAACGAGAGATAAACCAAAGAAACACTGTCATTAGAATGAAAGCCGAAACATCTATTGTTTTGTTTGATTAAAGTCTGTGTTTGTCTCATACAATTACAATGGGATGTATGTTTAATTTTTCTGGAATGGGTTTTGTGTGTGTGTGTGTGTATGTAACTGATTCCTCATCTTCAAATGTTTTCCCAAAACATCTGTGTGTGTGTGTGTGTGGTTTGATTAACGTCTGTATTTGTCAATTAGACAATTTAGACGGTATGTATGTTTGAGTGTTTGGTGACGTGTTTATGTTGGCTTTGAGGCAGGGAGGCCACCGAAAGCACAAGGCTTTCGTGGGCACATGGCTCGACTCACTCCAGCCCGCCAACTAGTGAGGTGCAATTAGTTGGACAAGGACCGGCAAATCGACCTCCCCTGCAGCTAGCAATTTAACCAGCCTCGGGTTATCCTCATAAGGCTATGGTATCGCTCCGCCACCTCCAGCGCCCAAAACATCTGTCTTGCTAACAAGCTTAATTAACTTCTTTGGTCTCTGTAGCTGTGGTGCCTGTACTGATAACACAACGAAAAAATTTGCGCAACAAATTTTAGGCCGATATAGTTTTTGTAGCAATGGAAAGATGTTTTAGAACTAATTTTCAAAAAATACCATTCAAACAAGCCATTGTTTGCACAATGTTTGGTTTATAGAAAAAACTGACGAGAATGAAGAAGATGAACGTAAAGATGAAAAGTGCAAAGATTTAGTTGACTATTGTTCCACGATGGCTTATGAGGATTGCTATATGAATAGTCCTTTGGTGAATAGTCCTTTGATGAATAGTCCCTTGATGAATAGTCCTTGATGAACAGTCCTTTGATGAATCGTCCTTTGATGAACAGTCCTAGAATCTCCTCGATGGCTTATGAGGATTGCTATATAGATCCGTACCCTAGTATCTGCTGCAAGCGCTGTTTAGAAACTTATGACGAATCTAAAAAAGGTGATTCATTTTTGTGAAAATTTAATTTTTTCAGCGTTGAAAAGTTTATATTATTTTATGTAATGAATTTAATTGCTTATTAACTAGCTAAGTTTACAGAAAGAAGAAAAAAACTTTCACAATTTTACCGATGGTTTCTGAATGTAACTCTGTTAATGGGTAGTACAATAAAAACATGAATTTTAATTAACAAAAATAATTTTTTAAAACAACGTTTTCTTGCGCACTAAAAGCTACAAAATAATTTTCTTATTAGTCTGGCAAATTTTCTGAATAAACTGATCACATTTTGGTAAAAGGCTTTCTAACAGTTTTTAATTCTGCGAGAAAAAAACGAACAGAAAGACGGAAATGAAATCGAGTTAAGTAAAACGTTGTATAATATAGTTTATTGTGTTTGTGCTAATTAAAGCTAAAAAGCATATACAAATTTTGATTAGTTGCAGTTTTGTAAAATAAAAAATTAGTTTGTAAGTAGTTGGCAGAAAATAAAATCAAGGCAAAAGAACTGGAAAAAAATGTTTTTCTCAAAGTGTGTGTGCATTTTTGATCACTTCATAATGATTAAGTAAAAAATTAAAACATCGGCGCAAATGAAACTTTCGTGATTGAAAATAATTTTAATTATATTATTTAACTTTGGTTTTTTACAGACTGCAAGTACGGCGACAGGGCAAATTGGTGCGAGTATTACATCAAGAAAAAAGAGAATTGCGAAGTCCTAAACCACGACTACCTCTGCTGTGATTCCTGCGCCAAGTTAAAAGAAGAAGGTGTCTACCAGTGGGACACCATGAATTAAATACTCACTTTTTTGTCAAACTGTTTTTGAAACAATTAATTTGCATTGAATTTTTTGTGAATTTAATAAGTTGATCATTTGCAAAGATGTTATAGTTATACTTTTGATTGTTATCAAAGAAACACAACTTTATTAACTAAAGTCAGTTTTAAAAAAATTATAAATAAAAATATTTTTCCAAAATAAAAAACAGTAAAGTTTACATTAGTGTTTTTCAATAAATTTTGTCATTTCTTACAAACGCGGTACTGCTTGAAAGCCAGATGGTGAGAGTTTGCAAAAAGATTCTCTGATATCGTTAGTTTGCCAACAAATTTTCTGCTATCTTCAGTTTGCAAAAAAAAAATTCTGACCTTTGTGTGTTTTTAGAACAATTCAAATAAATCAAAAACTAAGTCAAAGTTTAGACTGTAATCAATAATTATTACAAAAACGTTGAAAAATCTGTTGATGTGTCCGATTATATTTGCAATGAATTTAAACTTTGTAGCTTTTTTCTGCAAAAACATCTATAAAAGTTTTTTAAACTTTCGGAGAGCAAGATTTGCAGCAAGATTCTTGAATACTCTTCTGACCGCACAACAAGTTCACTGTATACTTCTTGAACAAGTCACTACAGCTTCCACTTTTGTCGCCAAACAAACAGCCTGTTGTGAAAGGTTTGTTTTTTGTTTTATTACCATTATATTATTTTAATAATAATAATAATAAAAATAATAATAATAAAAAAAAAAAATAATAATAATAATAATAATAATAATAATAATAATAATAATAATAATAATAATAATAATAATAATAATAATAACAACAATAATAATAATAACCATAAAAATAATAATTATAATAATAATAATAATAATAATAATAATTATTATTATTATTATTATTATTATTATTATTATTATTATTATTATTATTATTATTATTATATCTATTATTATTATTATTATTATTATTATTATTATATCTATTATTATTATTATTATTACTCAATTATAATATAATGAACTTTTTATTGTCATAAAGACACGGATTTTCTTTGAAGAGACTGATCAATGATCAATTGAAGCACTTTCTCATCGGTCCACTCCATCGTAATTTCAATTATCCAAATAACCATCAAGCACCAATTTGATATACTTATGGCCGCAGATAGCTATACAACCATTGGTCCTAAACGCTTTTTACACACTTTGAAATGAAATTACTTCATGTCCATGAGTGGCCCATTACACACTTTGCCGGTTTTTTCATTCAGCAACTGAGTTACGTAAACGAAAACTCTAATATGACTTCAAATGTATTATAATGACAAAGCAGCGGCAAATAGTGTCTAAATTACCATTTATATTTAGCATAAAATACTTCGTAGACCACTAACTGTATTTCCGAGGCTTTGTGAAATCCGCTTTTTTACCCAATTATGATTTACGTAATGAACTTTTTTATTATATCATAAAGCCAGAATTTTCTTTGAAGAGACTGATCAAGGATCAATTGAAGAACTTTCTCAACAGTCCACTTTATCGTAATTTCTATTATTAAAATAACCATAGGCATCAATTTGACATACATATGGCTGCAAATCACTTTACAACCAATATATTAACATTAAGGTCCAAATGGACCCCAGGATCTTCGATGTATAATTGACGAATATATTGATGTTGGGTAAAGATAAATTTAAAATTTTTGTAGGATGAATACTTCTTATAGATGTGCATAAAATCATAAAATATCATGGGTCTATCGTTGCATTTTCATTTTTATAATACGGATTGAAAAGAGCTTTGTGGTCCATATGGACCCCAAAAGCCTCCGAGGTTTAATATTTTGTTTAGCACAATAACAATTTTTTTAAACATTTTTCTTTGCTGCAAAAAACATTTTGTTTCACAAACGATACTTACTTATTGAATCTCTAAAAGAGCTTACAGATGTAAACTTGATCTACCGCCTGCAACCAAATATGGCCGTTATGCGATTGATGGTGTTTTAGTTACAAAACTAATGCGTAAATTTGACACTTAGGTATATGCTCGGGGATCTGTTGTTGGGCTAAAACTTTGTTTGTCTCCTGAAATTTCTCTGCACGTGTAATGATCACTCTTCAATTAAATTGTTTTCTAAGTTTAAAAAAAAACATTATTTGCTCAAGTCTACAATCTGTTCTATTGATTTTACTCAAGCAATGATTATTCGGTTTGATCAATTTTTTGTTACACAAAGAAATTTGCGTGTCAACAAAAATTAACCGCTGAAACATGAAAATCAGAGATGAAAACAATTAAAAATCAATCAAATACAAAATGAATATATTACCATTAAAAGACGATCAACTAAACGATACAAACTTGGATTCAATTTGTTCTCAGCTTCGAAGCAAGTCCCACAGCAGTGTTTTCTCAAACCATCAACATAGCACATGCTGACATCAGCAGAAACCATGGCGCACGTAGTCGGTTTTGAAGCGTACGTTATCGGCTTGAGACGGTCTCCAAAAGGACAGTCACCTGTGGATTTTACTTCGCAATGTAAACAGGATATTACACATTTTTGTTTAACTTGACTTTTCTGTCTGTCTGTGGTCACAATTTTTGAATTAATTTTTCACCAACTTTTAGACATCTTTGAGTTTTGAAATTTTCAGCATAGACTTTAACCACCCGCCCAAATAATATTCAATAGTTTCAGAATTGATTTCATTATTATTTCAAATAATTTCAATATTTATTTTGTAACGCATTTAAAATTATTCACTAGATGGCGCTTCCGTCAATTAAATGCGTTTTTGGGTCATCATGACTATGACAAAAACTTATTAAAATGTTAACTAAAGTATTACTATAAACAATTGTAAAACTATTATTGCATTTAGAAATCGATATGCGTACCTAATTTAAATAAATTAAAAAATTGTGTTTTCAAATAATTTTGTTTTTGTACGTTCTTGTTACCAGTGTGCGTTTGTTGTATTACTAACTGAAAATGAATTTAATAAGAGAACTTGAGAATAGTACGAATTAGTTGAAAATACGATTTATAAATTTTCTTCTGCATGAAAACTTAAAACAATTTGGATAGTAAATGCAGTACAATTTTTAAATTATTTAAATATATAAAACACCTATATAATTCAAAACTGACTTGAAAAAGCGGCTTTTAAGAAATCATTGCAGTTTTTGCAGCAGTAATTTTGAACAACCGTTTCGTAACAGAGACCGGGCTTTGTTTTGACATCTCTGCAGGTCAAGATCTGCCCTGAAAGCTCGAACGTCTCTTGGATGTTTTCGTTGTTGCAATAATCTAAAAAATGGTTCTAGGACTATAGCACATAGGCTTTCCGCACATAGGACTGTGACTCATAGGACGATCGCACATAGGACGATCGCTCATAGGACAACCCTAACCCTAGCCCTAACCCTAACATTAACCTTAACCCTAACTCTAGCCCTAATCCTAACCCTAACCATAACCCTAATCCAATCCCTAACCTAATTCTATGAGCAACAGACCTATGAGCGAAAACCTATGCGGGATAGTCCTATGTGTGAAAGTCCTATGTGCAATCGTCCGGATACCATAAAAAATGATTTATAACAACTAATTCAATCAATATATTCCGTCTTACCAGTGACTCTGAAATTTGGTAAAATCTGAAACAACTAGAGCATGGCTCGTCGAATTGACAAACGCATAAATTCAAACTGCTGCTAGAACGAACCGAGTAGTCTGATGCAAGATCCGCAACACGTCGTCTTATAATCACCGTTTTTGCAGATTTCAGTTGTTTTGGAATTCAAAAACAAGTCTTTACAGTTTGTAGCCCTGTCACCGTAGTAACAGTCTGAAATTCCAATTTTGTATTCGCTTCAATTGTACTAGTAAAACAAACAATTTAAGTTTCAAGTAAAAAATAATTGCTTAGCTTCAACTGCATGTGACATAAAGTTTATGAAATTCAGCCGATCGAACACAGGTTTGATTTGTCATTACAAGATATTCATGGTTTTACTAATCACAAAGAAATATTTTTAAACTCCATGTTTTTTTGGGGTTTGTGTGGGTTGAATTATTTAAAATATCTTAGAGCGAGAAGTTTAGTTAACTTGTATTTAGCTACCATTTTATAAAAATATCTTAGAGCGAAAAGTTTAGTTAACATGTATTTAACCACCATTTTATACAAATAAATAAAAAATGATTAAATTTTGAACTAATAAACGATAAATTTGAAAGATTATTGATTAACATGTTTGACCTTTGTTGGCATAGTCAGCAAGGCCACTGCACGTATCGCAACACATCGCCTTAATTTTTTCGTTGTAGCAAAACGACGGAGAATTTTTCAGATCACGGCAGAATGTTACTTTGTTGTTTAAATTAAATCCTTGCTGGCTGTCTCCGTATTGGCAATTTCCTAGAAATAAAAAAATGTTCATCAATGAAACTTCAAGAAATATTTTTAGCAAAAATCTCATAAGCTGATATTATAAAATATCTTTAATGAAAATAATATAATTTTAGAAATTACTAAAAAACTTCCTATTTTTGTTTAGTATTTATAATAAAATAATACCTAATTTAGAGCTAGTTTTTATGTCTGCACAAGTCTGACAACAAAAATCTCTAATTTGTTGTAAATAGCAGACGCTTTTCATCTTGAAAAGATCGGAACAGTACATATCTGCGTTTCCATATTGGAAAGACCCGTATCTGTCCCCGTATTGGCAATTCTCTGTGAAATCAATTTAAAACAAAAAGTTATTTAATTACGACAATATTAATTCAGAAATAGTTTTTGCCTAAAATGTGCAAAATTTAATTCAAGATGCATGCAAATAAAATAAACTCAAACAGCAGCGCTAGTTGAAAATTATGGAAACTCGCCCGGTTTTGAAATGTCTTTGACCTCCGTGCAAGTCCGACAACAGAAGCCCCTGATCTGCTCTGAGTAGCAGACGTTTCTCAGCTTGAGGACATCCGTGCAAGACATTTCGGTGTTGGCGTATATGAAAGAGCCGTATCTGTCTCCATATTGACAGTTTACTTTAAATAATATTAGTTAAAGTGTAATTAGTAATAAATTGGTATGTAATATTTTTATAAACAATGAAATTCAATTAAACAAACAAATTTACAATATGTATGAATTAATCTGTTAGAATAGCAGCGTAAATATCTATACAAATCTATGATCCCAATCTGCGTTGCGAAGAAAATCAATTACTTGGTAGGGACGTATTTGTCAGTAAATTACAAGTATTACAGCAGCGATCATTGAATAAACTGATGTAACAGAGATTCGGTCTTGCCAAAACGTCCCGGCAAAACAACGTCTTTGAATTATAGATCACAGGATCCATGCGGTCTCCATATTGACAGTTTTCTTAAAAGAAGTAAAAGATTTTCAAATAAACAAAAGGCTAAACTAAACAAATATAATGGCTAACTATAACTCCAGTCTGTTAGAATTTCAATAATTTTAGATAATCGATTTAAAACATATTAAATATTGTAATTTCATAGAAATTAAAATGTAATTGTAACAACCTGGCAAAGAAGAATTAATTAAAATTCTGCAAGTGTCACAACAATGATCATTGAGTACATTATTATAGCACAGATCCGGTTGATTCGTAACGTCCGGGCAAAATAAAGTTTTTGAATTGAAGGCAATTGGCTCCACGTGGTCTCCAAATTGACATTTATCTATAAAATTAAGTATTATGAATGATTAATTATTAATTAACCTTTTTGGGCTTTTTAATAATTGTAAAAAAAAATTTCCGATGTTTTATATTACAGCAAATCTGGCTAAACCACGCTCAAACAATTATAAATTTAACTTGAATTATTATTGAACAAATTAATAATGGTCATTGAATTTAAAAATTGCCTCAATTTCAAATTCTATGTACACATGACTTTTACCAACCTGAAACTGCGTTCTTAGCAAGTGCTGCACACGACCGGCAACACAGCTTTTGTATGCTGGTGCTGTAGCAGAGGCCGGGGCTGCTCTTAACATCACTGCAGTAGAAAGCTTTTGAGTTTGCAGACATCGCGTTTCGGGCGTCCCCATAAAGACAGGAATCTAGAAAAAGGTTTATGAGCGTTATTTGTTATTGGACAACATGCTAGAAATCTTTATATAATTAAATTGGAATGAGCTATTAATACCATCCTTTATGAAACGAAATTTTATAAATGACAATTTATCAAAACCGATTTGAAAAGATAAAATCTTAAATTAGTGAGCATCATTTTTGACCATTCCAAAATCATAGTTTGTATACATTAAACTAATATTCAATCTTGTATAAAAAAACACTCAATTTACTTACTCACTGACTTTCAAATACCTACGTGACCGACTCTCGACCTATTAGCAGTGGGTTCAAAGTTCGATCCCACGAAGTTCTAATTTTTTTTTGTAACAAAAAGAGGTTTATTAGCATGAGGATTTTAGCTTCAATTTAGTCCCAAAAAATTGCGCGCTTCATATACGATAGACTTACCGTCTAGCAAAATTAAGTTTTAAATTCATTATAGGTTTATTGATTTTTAATAACATGCTAACTACAAAACAATTTTACATTCAACCTTCCGATGTTGGCGCTCTTGGGTCGAAAACGCATGTGGAATCTATGCACCATTTATTGTTCCCACATGTGGTCCCATCCATGGCCCTCATCAGGTTGTACCTGATGCACATGGCTTCTGGCGGACTGTAGCAGTAGACTTGTTGACATATGTTCAGGTGAGTGTTGATACCATCCTGATGGAGTTAGGCATTCACAAAGAAATATTTTTTGGGTTTCATTTTTTTTGCTTCACCAATTTAAATGAAATTTTGTCACACTTTAAAAAAAGTGAAGTTTTTAAAGTCTATTGAACAAACAATTGTTTTTACTACCACTTAAGGATGTATATTATGTGATTTTAGTAAATTCTTACAGAGCAGTAATAGGAGGACACGCCATAGATCTGCTGACACTGCTGATTGGGCGTGAACTTTTGACCTGGATAGACGCTCAGCTGTTCAGAAAAATTGGTTTTTGCTGCCAAGTTCAAGCCAAGGCAGTTTATATTCTTGCTGTGATTTATTGTTTTCTGTATTAGTGTATTATATTAAAATAGAATAGAATGAATTTGAATAATGTTTTGTAATTGCATACAATCTCAATGTGTCGATAAAGTTAGCGAAGTAGTTTCTCGAACACTGGGAAAATGTGTAGTAGTTGCTGGTGACGGGCGACAGCTCCTGTTTAGATGACATCAGGTAGTTGTCACCTGGATTGCAGTCGTTGTCTTCGCCGTCGTGTTTCGACCCCAAGCTAAACAAAGTTTAGACATGAGTAGTTCTTAAAAACTTCAAGCGATTAATTTTAAAACTAAAAATAACCCATAAAAAATATGGATTTTTTGTATCAACATCTATCAATACATTATTTTGCAGTTTCTCTCTCTCTTTCTCTCTCTCTCTCTCTCTTTCTCTATCATGGTCTCTCTTTTTTTCATTTGTTAGTTTTTATTTGACTGAACTTGAGACAGTTCATATATAGTGCATTATCATTATTTTATTATTGATTTCATTTTTTCAGTACTTGTGTCCGATTTCGTGTGCAGCGATGTTGATAGTTGTAAAGAGTCCTTCGTCTTTGCAGATTGCAATTCCATCCAGTGTACAAGCTGTTGCATAATACGATTTCCCGCTGGCTTGAACGGTGTCGTACCTTCAATAATTGATTTTTAGCTTATACAAACTTAATTAAATTTAATTCATATTGTATTCACAACATTATAAATACACGAAAAGAAAATTGGCACTAATTAGTGCTGTGGTTTTATAATGATTTCCTAGTCTATGACCAGTTCATTTACCCAGTAAAAGCGACAGCAACGTCAAATTTAGGCAGCAGTTTTTCAGAGAAACCATCACCAGCTCTATGATCATCAGTGGCTGATTTGTTTTTGATCCAACTGGAAAGCATTTCGAGTGCTTTCTGCAGATTCACTTTTCCGTTCTTCTTCACCGAGTCACTTTCCGTGTACGGGGAGTCTTGAGGTGTCTGGAAAGAATGAAAATATGTAAAAAGCCCTTTTATAGTAAAACCCATTTTTGTTGTTGTTAAACAACAGTTATAATAGGAAATGTTCAATCAACTTCTAAAGTGTTAAAACTTGTCAATTCACGGCCTGATAGAATCTTATGCATTTGTGAAATTTGGATGTGCTGCATACATTTTAGAATCTACAGAAAAAGAGTAAAAATAGGTAGAAAAATTCTACGACCCACTCACTTGGGCTATGTAAAATCCAACAAGGTTTATGCTGTAGCGGTACTTCGTTGTGTTTATGCTTTTAAACTTGTTATTGATCTGATTTCGTCAAATGAAAATTGTTTTGAATCAAAAAATTTACTAAAACTTCGGTAATCTTTCACACAAACGGCCCGATGTGTAAAAGATTGAAATATTCTGGGCTATAATTTGCTATAAACACAATGAAAAGTCATCACTAGTTTAAAAATTATGATAGTTAGGATTAGGATTAGGATTAATGTTGTAACAAAATAGGACTATTTTATTGGGAAGA
Source organism: Erpobdella octoculata (assembly GCA_963978895.1). NCBI lineage: Eukaryota > Metazoa > Annelida > Clitellata > Hirudinida > Erpobdellidae > Erpobdella > Erpobdella octoculata. Next base: position 3,202,429 of record OZ022243.1, on the reverse strand, counting down.
TTTGGCCCGGGCCGTTTATGTGAAAGATAACCAAAAATTCTAATAGATAACAATTAAAAGGAATACTTTTTGATATTTTTAAAAAATTTAATTCTCAACAATTTTATTATTTTAACAGTTTACTCACGCCGTTAAAAATATGGGCAAAATAGTAGCGCAGACCGGTCACAGCTTTTTCGGAGTTGTCGTCGTTGAATCCAAGCCACCTGGCAAAAATGGTGACATGCGAAAAAGCAATTAATTTGAATTTGTGAACAACAGTTTTGACAAATTAGGTTTTTTTTTATAATATAAAAACAACATTTGTTCACGTTAAAAATGCTATTTTTAAATCCTTTAATCTTTCACCGTGTTTGCTTGTTGTTTGCTTGAGCCATGCGTTGGGGCTTTTTACCACTTAAAACGTTTAACTTCTCGTTATCCAATCAAGTTGCAATTTGGTGGGTTTATTTGTTTCTACGGATTTTACATTCGGTTGAATTTCAAGAATAATTGAACAAAATTTGAGTGCATTAAAAATTAAAATCCGTTAAACTATTTTTTTTTAATTTCTGTAAAAAAACGAACCATCAATTTTCAGTTTTGTTAAAAACACAAAACTTAATTTTTAAATTAAAAATTTTTTAATACAATTTTTATTTTATATTGATTCAAAAGTTTTTTATATTTTCAATCTTCACATATCTTACATATTAGGCATTTAGAAGACTGTGGTCAACGTTTTCAAATTTTATAGACTCGCTATTATCAAAAAATACTTTGCAAAACATATTTAGTCAACTAATAACAAAATTTTAAAGGATTTAAAAAACGAAGTTTTTTACGGTTTTTTTATTTTTGTTTCCAAATTGGTAATTTTTTTCGCTATAGAATTACTTACTAGTTTTAATGTTGAAACTATTTAATTGATTGATTGATTTAAAATAATAATTTTTAAATATTTGTAATCATCTCACAATTCCTGAAAACAGCTATAATTTGAACAGGTGAGGTTATATTATACATTTTAGAATACAATCTACCTTGCAAAGAGAGAATAGTCCACAATTACGAGAGTTTCTACAGTCAGTTTTTTTATCTTGTATTTTACTGTCTTGTTGGTAGTCGGTTTGTAGGCTGGAATGTCCGAGAAGTAATCCTCGACATTGAAAGACTGTAATGATTTTAGGTAATCGTGACCGGATGCTGAAATGTAAAGTATGTAGATTGTCAGTTGAAATATTAGTTTAAGACAGAGCTGTGTCATTTTAATTTTTTTTATTTAATAATTTCAAACTTTAATTCTCATAACCAACAACAAAGTGATTCAAGTTACGTTGCAGTCACAGCATAATTCGTTGTAACAGATTGACATTGATTATTTTCTCTGAGTGCTTTCGTTACGGTACAATTCTATATTTTTTTATCAATAATCTCTTATTTATGCAATTATATTTTCTTAATTCTAAAGTTACAAATAAAACAGCTGTTTAAGACTTTTTCCCACATCCTTACGGCGCTGACGTTAAAGTAGCAATTTGATCCCCGACATCAGGTCTACAGCTTAACGTGCTGCCCTTATGCTTGTACTGTCATTTTTGCTTGTATTTGTTATCGTTAAAAAATGTATTTGATTTAAAAAATTGCTTTTTTATTGATTAACCGAGAGTTTGAAATCGCTCCGCATTCTCCAGCAAAACGTAGAGCGTTCCATTGAGAACGATGTTGTTGTACTCCACGGTAGACGCTGGCGTTCTCGATCGGTCGTAGTTCTGCACTGGCATCAAACTGTAACTCTTGTTCTTGCTTACAAATCCACCGTTCTGTAAAACAAATAAAAAAGATTAAAGAAATAACAAAAAATTTATTTTCATTGTTTCGGCAAGACTCACTAACGTAAATCAGCTGAGGAATGCCTTCGTTCTCGGTAAGGGCCACGGCCAATGTTGCATCTTTTGACGGGTCGCTATAAAGCCCTAGTTGCTGGATTGAAATAAACTCAAAAGTTGATTTGTTACTACTATTCAGCAAAAATTGACCTCACAAACAATTTATAATAGGCATGCTTTAACTGAAAAGTAGGCGACAAAAGCATTTTCTAGTCACAACAAAGTAAAATTCCTGTTTTACAAACACATAATTTTAAGTAGTTTAAAAAATAATTCAATCTTTTAAAAGATAATACTTCAACAAAATCTTGTTTGTCTCCAGAGGTTTCTGTGTCCGAAATGGCTTGAATATCAAAGTCATTTGAGGTCTTAGTCAGATTCAAATATATCACTTCGCCTTTTGATCCAAATTCCAAAGAGACGTTTAGCAATGGAGGTAAAATTTTTGTTGCTGAAACAAAAAGCATGAAACGTATACAATTTAACAAATTCAAAACCCATAGAACCCAATTTGGAAAATATATTTAAAACAAATTTTATTGAAAACGTTTTGAACATTTTGTTCATCCCACGAACTCATATTTTAGGTAATATCAATAAAACAAATAATAAAAATAGGTACTTAAGTATATCTTCTTATTCTACATCAATAATGCAAAATTACATTACTTTTCTAAACCCGAAAAGTCACTGTATTACAAAAATTGAAAGTTAATGGGCAATAACCTAATTATTTGCATTGGTTGGTTTGTGACATTTGTTTCAAGCAATGTTTTAGCGCAGATTCATGTACTTAATGATTAAAATGTTTTTCATTCAAATATTATAAATTAATAATGATTTTTCGAAAAAAACCGAGGTGGAAACTCACCAATCTGTCCTCTAACAACGAGAGTGCAATACAATATTACTAATCTAAAAATATATTTAGAAATGATAACTGTTGAGGCCGTCATCGTTGTTAGAAATTACAGCTTAGCTGTTTGTTTTGGTTAAATTGAAGACATAACAACCACCTGTTACATTGCAGACGACAACAAATTATCATTCAAAATAGTGAATAATGTTTACTATCATTAATGGAAGTTTAATGGGTAGTAAAATTGATCGATTAACTTAGACTGGTTAAAAATTATTTGGTGGCAATTTGAAATTAAATTTTGTCATTTTGAAAATTTGCATTTATTGTTTTATTGACTGCATTTTAATGGTAATATTATAGCGGTCAATATTCGTCAAAATCGAACTTTTTAAGCAAAATATATTAAAAAGGTGAGTCGAAAATATTCATTGAAGGATTCAATTAAATAACTTATGTATTGATTAACTTATTGATTATTTCAAAAACTGATGTTAAATCTCTATTGAAAACACGTTAAGTGTTTTGATGTCAGTATGGGAGTTGTTGTGTTGCACAAGTTACACAGAACATTACAATAATTTAATTTAATTTGAGCAGTTATTTATCTATGCCTTTTAGCGTAAGCCGCTTCAAAGGCTCAAAACGCCGAAGTATTTAAGCGATTTTGGTGGGACACTTTTATTGAATGAAAAATTATTTTATTAAAATTTGTTGCTAATAAATGTTTCATTTTCAGAATTGATTTCATTTTACTGCCAAAAGAAAAACTGAATTTGAATTAATAAATTTGAATTACCAATTCATATCGGCTCGATAAAGAATAAATTTCTTCGATTTAATTTTGACCGGTTTTGATTAATTTAATTCAAATCGGAAGCGATTAATTAATTTATTGGAAATAATTTATTAAGCAATTGAATATAAAAACAACACTAATATTAAAGTAGATGTACTTTAAACTTTTTTTTTATCAATTCGCTAGTTTTTTTACGTATTTAAAAACAATGGTTATAATTATATACGTGTTATTTTTGTCAATCAGCTGTATACTTGCTGATGAAGAAACCAGAGAAAGTTAGTTAATAAAAAAGATCTATATATAAATACCAATTTAAAAACATTTTAAAAAGCTGATTTTTTTCCCAAAAGTTGCGGTCGAATGGGAATACTACGCCGGAACAAACAACAACTTGCCAGATTTTATTTCCATCAACTTGCCTGTCGTTGACCTCCTTCTGAGCGGAAATCACCGCCGTTTGAACGACAGCGTTGAACGGTCAACGGTTAGATGATTGATAGTATCAATTTGATACACATTTATATATAATCAAGATACATAATTTCTGATGTATGTATGTATGTATGTATGTATGTATGTATGTATGTATGTATGTATGTATGTATGTATGTATGTATGTATGTATGTATGTATGTATGTATGTATGTATGTATGTATGTATGTATGTATGTATGTATGTATGTATGTATGTATGTATGTATGTATGTATGTATGTATGTATGTATGTATGTATGTATGTATGTATGTATGTATGTATGTATGTATGTATGTATGTATGTATGTATGTATGTATGTATGTATGTATGTATGTATGTATGTATGTATGTATGTATGTATGTATGTATGTATGTATGTATGTATAATTGTATGTATATATGTATGCTGTAGCTTTGCACACCATTGTTAGGTATTTCTGATATTTTTAACAAATGTGCCATTTTTTGATGGACTATCTCTAGTTAAAAATATCAGTAAAATCTGATTATTAAATACTTGTTTATTGATTTGTCGACAGAATCTTGGTAACTACACAGATGCAAGATACAGGGCGTGGATTACAATCCACATCGATAGGAGCAATGATACTAGTGTAACCCCTAAAGTCCAATACGTTGAGTTTTTTCTTTTTCAATTTATGAATTAGGATGCACCAGTAAAATTTTTGATTTCTAAGCTCGAAAGATCTAAGCTTCAAAATCTATCCTAAACAATCTACATTACGGAACTTCCTTGATTACAACTTTTTCAGCTGAGAAAAATAAAGTGTGGCACAAAAAAAATAAAGTTATCCCATAAGGACGATTTTTTACCCGGACTAGATTCGTGATAACTAAAATGACAAATAATAAAAATTTTTAAAGATCTAAGGAAATTATTTTCAACTCTAAAAATCTTGCAGGTACTTTTGAATATAAATTGCAATTTTATATTTTCAAACAATTTTTTTAACAATAACGTCCTGTCTCAGCTCAAGCATTCTAATACTGTACTGCAATCTATTAAAAAACCATTTATAAGCTTTTTTTCAATACAAACATTGAATGAAAACCTCATTTCTGAAAAAAAAACACAGAACGACACAGAACTCTTGATTTATTTTTTCTTGAATATCTACGCACAAGTAATGTTGCCATAAACTTTCACAGATCGGTACGTTTCATTGGAACAACAAGACCTTCGCACTACTGCCGGAGAACTATTCTGCATTAGTGGTTGGTATGCACTCCGGAGCAGAAAGTCAGCGTCTACGCATCAACGGCTCTGTGCACATTCTTTATGAAAAACAACATGAAACAAGATTTTTGAGTAATTGCTTGATTGTTTTTTATTATGTGTGCAAGTTGAGATAAGGCGATAGGTGCGTGATTGTTCAAACCAATGAATCAATTTGAAAACAAAATTTGATGAAAGGTTGTTTTTTTAAGAAAAGGTTATAAATTTTTTTTCTATGTTTGTTTCTTATTTTACCTGTTATTGTCAAAAAAACGATAGTAAGCTAAGCTAAAAGCTTGGACAATATCGGGTAACCCTGCTGCTAGCCAATAATATAATAGCCCAAAATGCTGACTGACTGGCTAGCTAGCTTACACCTCTGGAACGCTTGAGAGGCAGCTTGCCCTGTATTTTTTAAAATCTTTCTATGATTTATATTTTCGTTTGCATAACGTAATAAAGATAAAAAGATATTTTTGAAAACTAATTTCTGGCAGCATGTTCAGAGCCTGACCAGCGCGATTGGATTAACACGACGAGCCGTGGTAACTCCTCGAGGAACAGAAACAGACGAGAAGGAGTGAATATTCTCGACGAGGTGTCCATTACCCTTTACGTCATCGTCGATTATTCCGTGTACAAAGAGTCAGTAAGCTTTATGTTTGTCTTCGTTTCACATTAATTTAATTCGTTAAAAAGCTAGATTTAACAAAATAATAAAATGAATAAACGACGTCATTTTCTATTTAAATAAGATTTGTTTCTGCAGATGGGTCGTCGCAGGACAAGAAGACAATGCAGAATTCTTCATAGGCTCTTATTTTGTATCCATTGTCGAAGGGGTAATTAGCTTTTTTTTTAAATTCAAGTAGTTCCAAGGCGTATCGTGGGTTTGAGCGCCCGTAGTGGAAATCTATAAAACGATGAGTAGAATAAAGGTAGAATTTGATAACGGAAAGCGAATAGGTTTCATTAAACTTTTTTTATCTCAAAATTAGTCGCTTAAAAACTTGTCTGCCACTCTCTCAAAATGCAGCCTGTGGGGCGTACCTTATCTCTTGTCTATTTTACTCTAATTCACTGAACTATTACTATAATTGTCTTGAACACTCACAAACACAATCAACACAATCTAACTCACAATAAAATGTAGAATGTTTGGAGCCTGAATAGTATATACTGAATAAGGTGATTTTGAAGAGTCGGAAAAGGTCAAGGAAATGCAGCACACTCAAGTCGCCCTACAAATCACCAGGTTGAAATGATAGTTTGCTACAATTTCACCAGCAAGGAAAATGAATATATAAGACTGAACTTTTTGATTTTAGTCACTATGTTGATTATATTTTAAAAACTCAATTACTACAACTTTTTTCCAGGCCAACAGCATATTCAAAAAAATTAACAGAACCAGATTCAGATATTCTATTGATCTTCGCTACTTGCATGTGTTAAAAGTAAGTACTGATTTAGGCTATTTAAAAAATTTTTTTATGAATTTTCATAGTTGAAAAATCTTTTAACATTGAAGGTTTTGCATTTTTACAATATTGTGGCATAAAGTTTGTTACCTTTTGTAGTTTAAACCCACAGCAATAGTTGGTAGTTCTCATCAATGTTTCTTCTTTTCAGTCAGGCGAATCTCCACTTTATACTCAAATTTATGTCAATCGTGGTGACAACACGACAGTTAGTTTCACTGAAGCCCTTGAGTGTTTTCAATCGTCTTATGATGAAGGTCGACTTGGCTTACCATTGACTCAGATATCTGTAATTTTTACCAGGTTAGAAGTAGCAATAAAAGTAAAGAAAACGATAACCATGGTTCATTAACCCGGTAGTAATGATAGTAAGAATATTTGTTCTACTTAACAGACATGTGGACCCTGAATACTATGCCATGACCCGGCATCTAAAGCAATGTTTCCGATGGGCCAACGTCATAATAAGAGACACCGATTTCTATAACAACGTCAGACAGTTGGCACACGAAGTGGCTCATTGGTTATGATCAGTTTTATTGCAAACAATTTTAAAAAAAAAAAATCAGTTTTTTTGGATCGGAACATCCTTTATAGCGTCTGCTTGCGTTGTTTTTGTCAGAGAAGTTATAAAAATGTTCACATTCTTTTCTCAAACATGAAAAAGCTTAAACTATGTCATGATATCCCCAGGGGGTAATAAATAACCAATATTTACTTTGCAAACTATTCAATGAGAACAGGTTTTTTGATTAAACAAGGCTTCAAGCAAACAGTTCCAATTTGCAAACAACATTAGTTTTTCAATTAGTCATAATAACAAAGCGATTTGATTACAGCTTGGGAGCAAAGCACGATGGAGAGTCAAATGAATGCTCATCGACGCAGTACATCATGAGTCGTCATGCCAACACTAACGAGCAAGTTTTTTCCAGATGCTCTGAAGATGCTATGGAAAGAGTTGTCAACATTTTGCATGGGTAACTCTTCTTTTGGTGATACAATTAGAAAATTATTGTCGACACTGAAAATTACATCCTATGAAATGTTTTTGAAAACTGTTTTTCATGACACAGTGACTCTTGTATCAACTGGCGATTCAGTGGTCACATATCTGACCCATGGAATGATAGAGTCGCGCGTGTTGAGATGTCGATAACTCAGCAGTGCAAGCAGCTTTTTGGCTTTTTAGCTAGAGCCTGCACGGTACGTATATGTTTCGAAGCTGTAGTAAAAGCAACTCTCCTCTTATAATTTTGCGTTATAATTTACACAGCTATTTTTTTCAATTTATCAGTGACTATCTTAAAATAAGGTTTATTTATTGTACTCAGCGTGGCAGTGCCGCTATCAACTGCCGCCAATACAGGTGTATGAGAGACAGTCGATGTTTTTCTTCAGAAACACAGTTGTATGACTACACCGTCTGCGGCATCAAGATGCGATGCTGGCTTGGTGACTGCATCTCAGAAGTTGCATGATATGAAATTATATCAAAGCAGTACATTATAATGTTATAATTTAAATTTGATTGTATAATTGAATTTATCATATTATCAAATAGTTTAATTATCACACAATTTATCAATAGTTCTGAAAGTGTTATTAATCTAATCAAAAACTTTGAAAATACAGTTTTAATTAAACTAATTAATAAAAAATAAATTTTTTTCATTTTTAATGCAACTTGTAACTTCAGTTTGTGATGTAGAATGGAAAAAAATACGCGCGTGTTGCAACTCGTTGTAATATGAAACAGGGTTATCAGTGGATTCATGATTTACCACTCGGATCGATCCGATCATCGAGTTCGAGAACCATCCCGTCGAAAGCTAAATATTTTCTGCAATCACAGCCTTTAGCAAACACAGAGAGCATTTGTTCGGGTCCGACCCACACTGATAAAAGTCGCTCAGTCAACATTAAAAAAAAACAAAAAATCAAAACCAAATATTTGTTGTTATGATTCTTAATAAACAACAAAATAATTTCCTAGAGCTCAGGAACCTGTTTACGATCAAAATGAAGAAGATGATTTATACGATTAAGAAGTATAAACATCAATAACGGCTTTAAATTAGGTCTTGCTTGCTGCTTATTAATTTTTTTCATTTTTTTAAAAATAATGTTCAGTTCAATAAATTTTGTAGTTATAATAGTTAGTTTCAAAATTTTTATTTCATGGAAATGTTTTCACCTAAATCTCTTACGCTCAAACACACACACACACGTCTAAAACAAGTAAATTTGTTCTATTCTAAACTGCAAAGAAAAATAAAAGCTTTTTAGATTCATGTAAACATTATATTTTTTGGTCTGTAGTGTTGGTGGGTTTGTACAGACTTTTAACAGCTTTGGCGCTTTGTTTGCATGCATGTTTTATTACAATGAAGCTTCAGCAATGAGACTTTGTTGAAGAAAATCTAAAGCATTTAGTTTAATTTATGTTGATAAAAAAACATTCAAATGCTCTTTGATGGAAACAAAAACAAAACAACAAGACTTAATGGCTTACTTGCTGCAAATCATTAAAACCTTCCACGATGGACAATCATCAACCAGCCATGTCGTCGTATTTTACGACGTTTAGCCATAATACCATTGATCACAACCAGTTTACTATAGGAATGTTCGACCACAAACCCAGGTTTACAAAGACGTTTGGTCATGGAAGTGATTTTTAAATTTCTTATATTAACTTCACCGCCGGTCTTGCTTGCTTGGTTGATTGCTTGAATGTTTGCAAACCTTGAAAGTAAAATTTAATTAAGTTTTCGTCATCTGATCGAGCTGAAATTTGAAATATAAACTTGTTGCTTTTGACAATGAATTTTATCAAAGTTTGAACAATTTTTGAAAAAAAAAGTTTTTTTAATAAAAAAATATTTATGTTTTAAAACAAAATTAAATCAAATACAATTAAATAAATATTTGCATATACAAATTCAAAAAAATTGTTTTAAAATGAAAATTTGCGATAAGTGAAAAGCCGCCAAATCTTGAAAAATAAGTAATTTGTGAAAAAACCTCGTTTTTAAGTCTTATTTGTTATTTATAATTTTATTATAATAAAGCCTACGTACTTCAAAGCCCCATCACTCAGGCAAAAAAAACTTAATATTTTCATTAAAAAATCCGTATAAATCTGTAGATAAGTCAACATACAAAACGTTTTTTTCACATAGCAATGCATTACACTCTATATACAGCTATACATTTATAAATAAACAGCATTACATTCAAACGATCAAAAATGAATGAATAATAAAAAAGGAAAAAAGAAAAATAAAAAATTAGAGAAAGATAGAAAGAAAACGAGAAAGAAAGAAAAAAGAAAAAAAGAAAAAAAGGTAGAAAAAAGAGGAAAAAAAATTTAAAACATCTATAATTATAGTCAATTTTACCACCTCTACGTGTTGTCAAAAAATTGAAAATTAAGGCAATCATTTTGTTTTTTAGCAAGTGTTGACCAAGGAATTACAGGTAAGGTTTGCTTGTAATCTCCTGCAAGTAATATTAAATAGTTTGATGTTTTCGTGCGTGTCTTGCGATTTATCGATCAAAAGCTTCCAGTAATTTCTTCTGCGCCATTGTGCATTCCTCACAAACAACAATCCGTTTGCATTTCTGCAAAACATTTTCTGTGTAGCATTTTTTATTGAAAATGTTGCACGAAGAAGTATCAATGAATTGCATGTTCTATGGCAATTTCAAAGCGTAATTCTATTGACAAGGCGGCCAAATTGCTATTGACATGGCGGAGGGTTGGGGTTGGGTTAGGACTAGGGTTAGGGATAAAGTTAGCGTTAGGGTTAAATTTAATATGATAATAATAATAATAATACACTTCAGCGTGTCAACAGCAATTTCGCCGCTTATTGCCATGGCACTGGCAATTTCAAAGCAGATTAAGCAGTTGTTGCACACGATTGCAAGGTCTCAGCTACTCCGGACGACCCCAGAGCTAATGCTAGATCATTTTAGAACTGACTATCCACATTTACCTAAGTCAGTCTAATTAGAAGAATTTCACCAGTTCCTCTTGGCGCCTCTGACAAAATTATTTTGGTCACGTTATTGGCAATTTGCATTGTGCGACCCTAAGTGCTTTTGCTCTAGCGTTATCTAAGGAATATTTGATGGCACATACTACAAAAGATCAGCCGTTGTTATTTCGCTCACGATGCAGTTCAACATCGAGCTAAACAACCGGCGGATCGATTTGGCGATGGCATTCTCATTTAATTGAGAACATTTTTTTTTATTTCTTTGTATTTATACACTTTGAAGCAATTGTTATAGACACAAAGTTATTGCACGCGCTTTTTATCTCATGCATTCATTCTGTATGTCAGTTGGAAATTTATTTCCAGTCTAGCGGGGTACACGGCGTCGCCCGGGGTTTTTAGAGTTTCTTTTGACTTTTTGTTTGCTCTCGTTTTATTCCCTACTTGCTTTCCCGCTTTTGGTGGCTTTCCCGTTCCCACTTGCCTTCTAGCTCTTGGTCACTTTTCCGTTCCCACTTTTCTCCTGTTCCCGTTTATTTTCCAGTTACCGCTGCGTTCGCGCTCTCCTTCCCGTTTACGACAACTCTTCCGCTCCCATTCATTCTGACCGATTTCAATTTTTTTTTACATAAACCTTCTTCTATTGACTTTCAATGTAGTGTGAACATTTCATTACGATCAGGTGAACGATGTAGCAATACATAAAGTAAACATATATATGAAAACTTTGATTGCATTATTATAAATAATAATGGTGTAAGAATAACGAAAAATTCAACTCATATTTAAACTGAATTAACATTTAATGATAAACAAAGGCAAAGAAATTGTTGAGAAACATGACGTTACATAAGCATTCAAAAACAATTTAATAAAGTAAAAACCACAGAAAAAAGTATTGAAATTTTTATTATTAAGTTTTTTAATTGGTTTTTGTTTTATTGATTTGTAATTTGTTTTTCAAGTTACTTTTTTCTCAAGCAATTCAGGTTTCAAGAAAATTCCAATCATACTATTTAACTGTTGTTAAATGTTACTAATATAACCTCTATGATATTATCTTTTAATGGTAAATAATTTCATAAAAATTAAGCATTTTGGGGTGAAAAATTATAATATTTGGTAGTTAAAATTGTTGTTTTTAGTTGTAAAGTAAATTTTATGATTGCACATGCACATGGTTTTTTTCAAATCAAAACATGATCTATTGATTTTTTTGAAGTTTGTTGAAAAGATAAAACCGTTCGTCACACTATTGTTTGGAGTTATTTTATAAAATACTTTATCATATCACTATTGATTTAAGAACACTTTTCTAAAGCTTTTACACCTTGATCCCCATGCCAACAAACTGTAAGCAAAGCAAAACAATTGTTCCTCAAATGCTTATCTCTGCATCGCTGCAAAGTTTGGAATCCAATTAGAAGAAACATTATATTATGTCATAATTTTCTAAATTAACTTAAAAAAATGATATAACAAATGTTAATCAAAGTGATTTTTTTAAACATATTTTCAACATAAAAATACCTAAACAAGAAAACGGAAATCAAATTTATTTGTTTTCAATTTTATTTTATTAATTTAAATAATATTTTTGAATAAATTGGTAAACATATTAATTTTCATTTTATTTAATTTTTTAAAATTCAGGTAGACAAGCAATTGTTCCGAAAAAAATGAGTGCTATGGATTCAATAAGTTTTCACAGTTGCGTTAGAGTTTTGTTGTGTTTTACTTCCGCACTGTCAACAATTCACGAACGTCGTTTTAGCAAAAGCTCTGATGTTGTTGATCCATGCGTTTCTCAACTTCCTGTGTTTACAATCAAAAGTCGTTCTCTTTTAACTTGTGCCAGCAGCTGTTTTAACTATCAACAAATTAACTGTTTGAGGTATCAATATTTTGAAGATACAGAAATCTGCCAACTTTACCAAGATTGGGTCCCTTTGTCAACAGCGAGATTAACTAGAACAAACTGTGTGGCATATTCTAAGAAAGGTTAGAAAATGAGAAAGCTGCTTTATTATGATTAAAACAATAATAAAATGATTGAACAAGAACATTATTTGTAGATTTTTGTCCACCCAATTTTGTCTACATGCCTACGGTTGGATTCTGCTATAAACTTGAATACGGGGCGTGGTCGTGGTCAGGTGCCAGAAAGTACTGCAATGACGTTCAACCCGGAAGATCGTTTCTTGCTGTTATTGACAGTCAAGCAAAAACTGATTCAACTTTCACGTACCTTCAAACTCTTTTGTGTAAGTCGTAGTATAATTTTGTTTTTCAAGCAGCTTATATATTTTTATAAAATTTGAAAATTAACTAAATTGAATTAACATAACAGCAAAAAGTCCTGAATCAGCCTGTTTCACCAGCAATTCATTGGGTTCTCGTTATATATGGCTTGGGGCTCAAAGACAAATACCCAATAATTTAAACACAGGATTTTTTTGGAACCCATTTGAGAACAATACGTTGATCAGCATGAACCCATATACTAATTGGTATGGACTTCAACCAGATGGTTGGGTCGGATTACCTGGGCTACCGCAACTTGAAGCTTGCATGGCGTATTATGAATATCAATGGCAGTGGAATGATTGTGACTGTTCTGGTTTTAAGTGTGCTTTTTGTCAGTCGATTCCAAAATTAGACTGAAGTTACTTAATTCAACTTTAATAGTGAACCACTTTGTTTGAAAACCGAGTTAAAACTGTTACAAAAGCATAACGTATTTTTATAATTTTAATTTCGTGTATTTATATCAAACTTTTTGTTTTTAGTGTTGAAATTACAATTACGTTAATAAAAGCAAAACTTGCTTTTAATTTTGCTCATTTAGTTTTAACCGAAAAAAAATTTTCTTTACAAAACCGTACAGAAAAAGACAGAATTTGTTTAGGTGAATTGATTGAAATAAATTACTAACTGATCTTTTACTTGCCGCAATGAGAGAAACGATTTTATCCGTTAAGTTTTCCTATAACTTGGGCTAATAAGCATCGAAAAGGAGTCCAACAGTAAAACTTTCACATTCAAGGCTAAATTTCTACCATCTTAGCTAACCTATTACCGTTGATAAAGTTTGAGCTTGACCCAAACATATGAAATAAATTTTAATATAACAAAATTTTATTAACGACGTAAATCTAAACAACTCTAGCAATTTCGAATTTTCTTGCTGGGATTCAGACTCACAAGATTTTGTTTCATCCGAATTGAGCTTCTTTGTGGTAAATTTTGAAGATGAATTTTTAGATTAATTGAATTTTATGTTGAAACAAGCATGTCGCATTTTGAACCATCAAACCATCTTTTGTTCTTTTTTTCTTCATAATTAAAATAATTCCAAACATAGCTGCAACACTTGCAACCAAAAAATGGTTTAACTGAACGAACCATAACTATTACTTGAAAAAACAACGCACTAAAGAATAATAAATGAGTAACAACTTCGGTTGGGGGTTAACATTTTTTTGTGCACTTGTGGAGTTAGTGAGTAGTGTGCGGGGCTGCCAGCGGCGCCGCAAAGCACCGCATACGCCGTTAGTCCTATCTGCAAGTGGCCAGCATTGTGAAGCGCCCTTTAAGCGGCTTCTGTGTGTGTGGTGTAGGGAATTATTTCATGAATTCTTATTTAATTTTTGTGTTGAATTCAAAAATGATTTCAGCTTCTTTCTATCAGGTCAAGTTTGTTCAATATTCTCATTTCAGGGTTTTGTTCCAATCGATGCTAAGGTAATGAAAACAAAAACTTTTTTGTAACATAACATTTTAATGATTCAAAGAACATATTATGTGATACAGTTCAAAGAACATAGCTCATAAATAAACAAACACAGCACAATTTAAACAGTATACCACAAAACATCATAATGTACTTAATATCTGGATGTCATTATTTTTTGCATAGATTCATGAACAACTCTAAACAATTATGTTACTTCTATATGAACTGTTAACTTGTTTATAGTGTTAATCCGTTTTAGGAAAAGCTTCACAGAGAGCACACTTGGCGATTGCACATGTTGCGTCATCCCATCGGAAAGCAGGTTCTATATACGTCAAGCAAGCTTCCATCCAGTCATAACCATTCCATGCGTCTGGTTGTCCAGGATGCCAGTTAGAATAAGGTCCTATGCCAAAACTGATGTTGTCAACAAATGGTTTCCATACAAATCTTGTACTAAGATCATTTGGATTCAGTCTTTGAGCTCCAAGCCAGATATGTTTTGAGTAGTAACTTGCATTGAAACAATGTGATTCCGGTATTTTTGCTGTAAAATTATTTAAACATATTAAATTGACTGTTTTACATTTGTTAACGGTAGAATTAGAAAGTTATATGATTTCTATTTTTTAACTAAATTTTAATAAGGTCCTATGTCAAAAGGACCACTAAATCTTAGCAGCACTTTGAATAGAAAAACACAACTTACACATTAACGTCAAAAAGTAATTGTACGTTGCATTATTCTTGTTTTCAGTATCAATAACAGTTAAAAATGTTCTGCCTGGTAGAATATCATTACAGTGCTTCCTAGCATCATACCAATTCCATTTACCGTATTCCAGTTTGTAACAAGATCCTGCTTCAGCCATGTAAATAAATGATGGTGGGCATAAATCTAAACAGAAAATAAGTCAGTTTATGGTTTGCGTTTTAAGAACTTATAATACGTGTCAAAATTGTACCGCGTTTGTAAAAAGCCAAACAGTTTATGTCCAAAATTCTGGTCGTGTTTAAGGGATCCCAGCTTTTAAACATTTGGCATTGTTTTGTGTTCTTGTAATATTGAAATCTCAAACATTTCAATGAAGTACTTATAAAACATTCCAATGCACAACTTCCAATCGAACCACTTATAACTGAGAACGTTGGAGATTCAGATATACAAGACCGCTCTTCGTTGTTATCTTTGAGAAAAATCCGTTTTTTTACTGTAGCGCCAACAATTTCTTCAATGGTTATGACAAATAATAAAAAGAGTTTAAAGTTGCACTCGTACCAGGCCATCACACATAAAATCTATGCAAATAGTGTAGTATCTGAAAGTTAAAAAATCGGTTTAACAATTAAAATTAAAAATCAATTTTAATTATTCACTTTTGTTAAACATAAAACAACAGCAACATCTCTTATACACATTTGTTTCTCCAAAAATCACTGATGACCGAAAGAGAATGAAATCGTAAGTACTATTAAGTGGATGGACGTCGATAAGTTTTCAAATAATTTTCAAACAGCTTCGTACCTTTTTGTTTCAAAGAATATTTTCCAAATAAGTATTTGTTTGGGCTGCATAAAATAAGTTTTATAAGTCTGTGGTAGAATCAAATTTAATTAGAGTTTTGACTTGCAATTAGTTAAAAAATATTAAAACTTACTTTAGCTAGTGATCCTTGTAAAACATGAACGTACAGAAACAATTTTAAAATGTTGTTTGCAGTATTTTTGCAAACGTTATTTAAATCGCTCAATATATACAAAAAATGGCGTTTAAAATGAAATAAATTAGTTTCATCAAGAAGTTTGCTGAAACGAAAAACAGTTTTCGTTCTGCCTAGCCTTATATTATTTCTTCAAATGTTCTTTTTATTGCAAAAACGTTTTTTACGAGGCAGCTCATTTTTAGCAAATAAAAGTTAATCATTTCATTGGAAAAACGTTCAATAACTAACTATCCTGAAACAAGTCTATCGTTGTTCTTGTCAAAAAAAGCATGTTAATGCAGCACTGTTTCAAACGATCTTCATACTTAATAATTCTGACACCGTGGAAGCTGTGAACTTTATAATTAGAAAATAGTTTTTATGAGCATTTTAGAATTATAAACTGTTTCCTTCTGAATTTTATCATTAGAATGTGGTTTTTATGAGCATTTTAGAATTATTTAATTAATTTCAGCATAACTAAAATAATTGTTCATAGTTTAACATTTAATATACGTAATGCTGGATCTTGCTACTTAAAACTACTGAAAAACATTTATCATGTTTGCACCTCATAATTTGTTGTACTTCATTGAGCATGCAACTAATAAACAAAGTTTTGAAAAAATTGTATTTTGATCATTTAGAGTTTTGTTTTTTGTTTGGCAGTAGGTTTTGTTTGACGAATGGCAATTACTTTGAAAAATTATTTTCAAGAAACAAAACAGTTTCCGACGAAACGCAATAAAAAACAAAATATAGTTGGAAATTCGATAAAAACCATTGTCAGCTTGAAACGAAATTTTCTGTATATTTAAGTTTTGATGCCATTTTGCGTGCGACTCATCAGTTTCATTGATTACAAAGTGTGACTCTGTTAATTTGTTGCTTGTGTTGTGAGAAACATTTTTATGAAGAAGTGAGGGGATCTGGTGACAGATGCAAAGGTGTGACGCCGCAGCAAGTTTACCTCAACTAGGATTTTGGTCAATTATTGCCACGCTAATCCTGATTGCCTCTTACTCAGTTTCTTATTGAATTGTTCAAAGTGAAAAATTTAACTCTTTTTTTAGATAGCTACCCAGCTTTGGCCGAAAATGCGCTGACATTCATTATTCCTTTTGCTACTGTTTACTTTTATGAGATTAGCTTTTCCGCTTTGTGAAATGTGGAAGCAATGCAAAGAATTTGATTAGAGGCCGGTGATGATATGCAAATTGCCTTGTAAAGATTGGTCCTCATTTTTCTGACCTAATCGGTGTAAAGCAAAAAATTAATTAAATAAATACTTGATGCAAATCACTTACATTTTACTTATTGTTTTTTTATAAGCAAAAGTAGGGGGTGCGGTTAAATCTAGTTTGTCTGAAGGGGGCGCGGGAAAAAAGGTTAAGAACCACTGGTCTAGATTGATTTGAAACTAATCACATTAGACCTGATATTTTTGTCACCTGATATCCAACTCTTGACAGCGAATTTCTGAATTTTCGCATTCCTTCCTAATAGCTAAGTGGCAAAACATGGCCTATCACTACGGGTTTTATCTACATACATAATTTACGATGTCTATATGCATGTATGTGAGCAAAAAAAATAAAAAACAACAGCTATTTGAGACAGTCCGACTTGATGGACTAATTGAGAGTTAACATCTTTTTCTGCACAATGTTTTCATACCAATGTTAGCAAAATGGCTTCTTGTTTGAACCAATATGATTATTTTTTCTACATCACTTAGTTGCCATGCAAAACATAAAAATAAAATCGAGTTCAGCAAAAACATGTATTTTATTTTGTAAATAGAACAAATTAAAAAACTTCAAAGTTGAAATTGTTATACTTAGTTGTCTATAAATATATAAACGCCCCAAGCTAACATCTTGTTTATACTGTGCAAACAAAATTTGTATATGACAAAATTTATTAAACACTCAATACTCTTTTTAAAAAAACCATAATTACAAATGTGACGTTATAGAATATTTTGAATCAAAAGAAGCAATTTTATTTTATGACAGTATTTGCAACTGTGCCATTATGAATTATTTTGACTTAACAGTGTTCCATGTGGAATGACGTTTGTTGTGCCACGTTGAGTCACTCTGTTATGAGGTGCATACGAAACAACGTTTGTAATTACTTTAGATTGAAAAAAAAAACTTGTTTAAGTCTCAGCAATATGGTTGTCATAACAACAAATTAATAACAAACCGACGCTTTTTTCAATGAATGGTTTTTTAACAACCATTTGTGAGATTACTTAGCAATTGTTACTGTTGTGTTTGAGTTTAAAGTGTAAAGAAAATCTTGAAATATGACGTTTTAATCAACGTGATTATTTTTTTCACTATATAAATAAATGAGTACCCTCAAATAATCTCTTGTTATTTGATACGCTTAGATCAACCAACAGTTTTGTAAGATCAAAGCTTATATCAAGATGGTTTTTATTCGTACAATGCTATAAACTTTAAATTTTTATAGATTACATTTTAGAATGTAATTATGTTTTCGTTATTTGCCGCATTTTCATAGATTTAAATAAAATATACGGGTTTTATAAGTTAAGATGCTTATGAATCAAATAACTTGCTACCTATTTGGATTAATATCGTTTCTGTACTTTGAATTGTCAATAAGTCAAGAAGCCAACTCTAACGAAGGGCGTTTCAACAGAAACAATAATCCAGTGGATATTTGTGTTCTTCAGCAGACTTCATTACCGATTAAAAGTCGTTCTATATTAGATTGTGCAATCAAATGTTTCAACAGTAAAAAATCAAATTGCTTGAGATATCAGTATTTTCGAAATGAAAAAACCTGTCAAACTAATCAAGATTGGGATTCATTGTTAACCTCAAAGGTTTCTACCCGCGATTGTGTGTCATATGCTAAGAAAGGTAAGTTTTTTTTTCAGAAACCTTTTCCTAGTTATTTAAAAACAAATAAACAGCTAGCAAGAAACGCTAAGCATTTCACAATGTTAGGTTTATGTCCACCGGATTTTGTTTACGTTTCTTCTGTTGGATTCTGCTACAAACTTGAATATGGGAAGTGGAATTGGTCAGATGCCAGAAAGCACTGCAATGATATTCAGCCAGGAAGATCTTTTCTCACTGTCATTGACAGTCAAGCAAAAACTGATGCTGTTTTAAATTACTTGGAAATGTTTCTGAGTAAGTAATGTTAATGAGTTGTTCTAAAAAAAACTTGCAAGGTTTATTGAAATTTATTTTATACCAAGTTATCTAAAAATTATTAAGAATTACTCAAAAACAAATTTTTTATTAAACCTTTTGTAATTAATAAAAATGTTTTTAAAATTATAGAAAATCCTCAAGAGGCATTTTGTCTGTCTGGAGAGTTAGGCTCAAGAAATACGTGGTTTGGAGCTCAAAGAATGGATCCAGATAACTTGACTACAGAATTTGTATGGAAACCATTTGTTAACGAAACATTCATCGACATGGACACTTATACTAATTGGGCTTCAAAACAACCAGATGCCTGGCTTGGACCTAGTACAGATCAACCACAACAAGAAGCTTGCTTGGCTTATTTTTTCGATACGTGGCAATGGAATGACGGTGACTGTTCAAATGAAAAATGTGCTTTGTGCCAATTTATTCCTTTTTTGAATTAAGTCACGTGAATATTTTTCAAGCGCTTGAAATAAGTATATAACATTATTTTAATAGTAGTATAGTGACATTTTAAAACAAAACTATACTCAGCTTTAATTTGTAGTTGCTTTGATTGTTATTTTGAATATGTTGACAAAAACAAACACAGGCTGTAATTTTTCAAAATTTGTTTTTTTTTGTATTTTCTACGAAAAACTAAAACAATTATCAATGCTAACTTAAATTTAAAATTACATTCTCTGTTTCATTGAAACAAATCAATCAATGTTAATATTGCTCGATTACATTTCTGTGGTGAGTAATTTAATATACGTTATACTAGTGCTAATCAGACAGTCAGTCAGATATGTACCATTAAAAAGTGTATTCAAGTAAAGTTTAATCAATTTCATTGAATAAGTATACAAAAAGTATACAAACATACCGAGTTTTTAGAATAGATGATAATGATGATATAACAAGAATGATTTACTTCAAAATGTCCCCAAGCACATACACAAGAGGTTGTTCGCCATAGCAACAAAGTGTCAACAAGCTTGCGTCATTGTTCAAAAAGTACTTTCAGTAATAAGATTCGTAACTTATTAGTTTCTTCATTGAATTTTAGAGTGTTTTTTTTCAAAGAAAAAACATACATCAATATAAGAATCTTAGTCTTTTGAATCAGAAAAAGGTTTGTCGCGATTAGTTCCACTAAATATATTTTTTTCAAGCATTGCGTTGCCTCTACATATTAACAAACCTTAAACTAAAAGTGATAAAATAATTTACAAATTTAAATTAATTAACCAACATGAATCCATTGTGTTTTTATACTTTCGGAATATTTTCATTTTTGATTTTTTCACGTTTGACACGTCAGCAAGTGAACGTACTGGAACGTTGTTTTAGAAAAAGCACGAATCCCATGGATCTTTGTGTTTCTCAGCTTCCTGTGTTTACAATTAAAAGTCGTTCCCTCTTAACTTGTGCCATCAACTGTTTCAACAACCAGCAAATAAATTGTTTGAGGTACCAATACTTTCCAAAGACAAGGCTCTGTCAGATTTATCAATATTGGAATTCTTTGCCAACTTCAACAACTGCGACAGCAAATATTGTGGGCACTGATTGTGTGGCTTATGTTAAAAGCGGTTAGTGAGTTATATTTTATTAGATTGTACAAGTTATAAATAAAAAAAAAACAACAAACCATTATAGATTTATGCCCACCAACTTTCGTTTACATTTATACTACTGGATTCTGCTACAAACTGGAATATGGAAAATGGAATTGGTATGATGCCAGAAAGCACTGCAATGACATTCAACCAGGAAGATCTTTTTTCACTGTTATTGACAGTGCAGTTAAAACTGATGCCACTACTTATTACCTTCAAACTTTTTTGAGTGAGTTGTTTCCAAATAAAAGAAATTGCTTGTAAAATATAAATACATTTTTAAGTTTTTTCTGTTTCAAATTGCTAAAATGTGGTCATTAAAACAAAATTTTATTTATTTCTCAATTAAAGCTTTACTGAAAATTAATACTGAAATTTATTAAAAAAACAGCACAGCAACCTGAATCATTTTGTCTGTCGGGCGATGCATTCCTATCTTCTATGTTCATATGGCTTGGAGCTCAAAGATTGGATCCTAACCAATTGACCACAGGATTTGTTTGGAAGCCATTTGTTAATGATACTTTCCTCAGCATGGATTCATATAAGAATTGGCAAAGCGGACAACCAGATGCATGGGGTGGATCTGTAAAGCGACCACAACACGAAGCTTGCTTGGTTTATTGGTTTAAAAATCAATATACATGGAATGACGGAGATTGTTCGGCTGAAAAATGTGCTTTTTGTCAAGCGGTTCCTTATTATAACTAGATTCACTAACGGTAACTGTTATTACAGCATAAAACATTTGAGAAGAAAAACGATAAATTTTAATTTGGTCAATATTAGATGAATAAATTAAACTCCTAAAAAATCTGAAAAAACAGTTGAACTTTACAAAAGGTACAAAAGTGATACAAAATCAAATCACAAAATAAAATTCATCAAATTTACTTTGAGATTTAATTTGTTAATGCTTTAGTTATTTTTTGTCAGTAGCAAAAAATTGTTTTTCATTTAAGCTAATTTTTAGTTTCTGTCGAAACATTAAATTAAGATAAGTGAACTCAGAAATAGATTTTGAAACAATGCAGAAATCTTTAGAATGAAAGTTTTTAAATGTGCAGAAACTCGATTTGATAAATGGAAAAGTCATTGTTCGTTTTGTATTGATTAGTTTTCATTATATTATTTAGTTGAAAGGCAAAATATTTCTGACAAACATTCGACAGATTTTAATAAAAACAAATGTTCAACAATTATTTTGATGCAAAATAATTACCCTGCCGTGATTTTTCAACTTTTTAAAATTCATTTCAGTTAAACTTAAACTAGAATTAAATTATTTTGATTATCGTTTTTGTCAAAAATATCAAATCAACTGTCTGCGACTTTTTCAGCATCGTGCTCAATTAGGGATGTACCGGATAGCAAGTTTTACCAAATATCGGATAAGGGCATGCCCGAATGCTACAAAACCCAATTTGGCCGGATAACGGATGCCTGGTACCAGAGCCAAACACTAGATTTTGGATAATATAACTTAGTTTATGACTTCTGTTTTGAAAAGAGAAATTCAAAAAATTAATGCAATTCAAAACAGTGTGTATAATTTATCATGTGAAACAATCTACAAATAAAGTCATTCATAGGAATCGTATTTGAAACAATAATGAGCAATTGATTATTTAAAAAAAAAAATTGGTCTGCATTTCAGGCATCAGATACAGATTATAAAATTTTGACATACATCCGGTACATTCCTAGGCTCGATTATAATAATAATACTACGTACAGCTTTTCCCCCAATCATTTTTTTTTCGAAATTATTTTCTGCTAGCAGTAATTTCAGCTTTCAGACATGATTCAGTTTATAAATGTAGAAATTTACATAGTTCTAGAAGCGCAAAAAGGAATTGAAAGAACAGATTTGTTTCGAAGCCATTAGAAGAAAAAACACTCATCATAGGGGAGCAATAAACCATCTATCACAACATTTTCTAACTAATGCCGAAATGACAGGACTTGAAAAATCTAGAACTATTAGGAAATGCATTGCGTTTCTTTTCACTTTCTAGTCGATATCACTACTACACTTCTAAACGCTCGTTTTCGTTGAAGAAAAGAAGCACGACTGTACGAAATATACCTGCTTGATTTCAAGTTTTTGTATAAAAATTATTTGTACAAAACACCCTTATTTGCATATTTTTTTAACAGACTAAAAAACAAGCAATAAAAAACATTTTAAAAGATTGTTAGTTTATTTTGACATTTACCACAGCAAATAAACGCTTTTGTAGTATATGTAATCGTTCTGTAACGTTTTCTATTTAATTAAATCCGTTTTTGATGTTGACGCGCTCATTTTTTTTCTATAAATTTCAATGTCGATTGTAACTTTTTCTTTTATCAGTCTAAATCAATTTTTTTGAATTGGATTGGTGTTTTTATAATTATTAAAAAAAATAATTGATTTGATTAACATCAAGTAATTTTTTAATTTTTGCAAAGGTTGGAAAACGTGTTAAAATGAAATAAATAGAACAGTTCATTGGAAATTTCTAGGAATAAAGTTAAACAAGATTCCAAGTTATCTAGAAATTCTCATAAAAGTGCGTGTGAACTTCAATTATATTATTGGTAATGAATTAATAAAATAACTCCGCCTTGCATTTGCAAGCCAGTCCCAAGCCTGGAGAAAGGAGGAGGGAAAAGTTAAAAAGATCAAATTATAGCTGCTGCTGCTACTACTACTACAACAGCAACTACTACTACTACGACTACTACTACTACTACTACTACTACTACTACTACTACTACTACTACTACTACTACTACTACTACTACTACTACTACTACTACTACTACTACTACTACTACTACTACTACTACTACTACTACTACTACTACTACTACTACTACTACTACTACTACTACTACTACTTGCTACTACTACTACGACTACTACTACTACTACTACTACTACTACTACTACTACTACTACTACTACTACTACTACTACTACTACTACTACTACTACTACTACTACTACTACTGTTCAATCATTTATTTTCTCAGATTTCAAAAATCCAATAATTTACAGCCAGGACAAAATAAACATAAGAATAAAATGTCCTATAAACTTGACAAAAATATTTCACGTCCCCACGTGGGCCTGAGATTTCCCCGAGACGATTATAAATCTGAACCATGAAATTTCTACACTCGGTAAAACATACAATTTCATGTAAAAAATAATTCAACGTTTTCCAACATTCTTCAATTTGTTGCGTCGCCGACCTACTCTCCATGTACAACATTTAAAGAATTTCCAAATATTGTAAGTATTTAATAACACTGAAAGTATATAGTAAGTCAACAATTTTTTCCCGACACCAAAGCTAGTCCAAAACTTGTAGGACTTCTCTGACATCACCCCCCTCCAATTGCACACAAAAGCTGTAATGACAGGCTTTAAGTTGAGAGCCTGACCTGGGTTGTTTTCTTTCATCCATGCGTGGACATCCCTGATATCGTACTTTCTGATTTTCCTGTCATGTTCCTCATTCAGGTTTGCAAGATCAGAAACAACAGAAACGTCGCATACAAAATATTGGTCATCCTTCCATGCACAAAGGTCCGGAATTCTCAAACCCATTTCGGTTTTAATTCGCGGTTCTACTTTTGTGATGAATCCCTTTGATTGGAATTTTTCTTCCAGTTTGCGAACGATGATGTCGTGACGTTCTCGCCTAGGTCCATCACTCTTGGGACAGATTTGAATCATGTGTCCTAATGATTCAGGTATTCTGCATCCAGCGTCGCATGACGTATCGGCCAATGGTCGTCCCCGCGACGCCCTAAGCTTGTTGTAGAGAACGGCTGCACGAACTTTAATGCACTTGATGAATACATCTGATGGCACTCTGTTCACTCCGTCTACGATCCAGTCACTCAATCCTATTCCTGATGAAAAAGACTTCAAACCATAACCATCTACAGATTTATAAAGATTTTCAGTTGTTTTGAGTTGTAGTGATTTTTGAGCACCTTCGATTCCACTCCCAAGTCTTCCGAATTTCCTAATTTCTGATAACACAGATAGACTTTCCTGCAGAACATTCATCAAAAACACATCGTTGCCATATTTAGCCTGAGTTAATAAGCTATTGAGTCTTTTTCGTCTCAGAATAGGGGCCCATTGCCTCAGCTGCAAAATTCCCAGCCCTCCGCTTCTAAGAGGAGCATGGAAGAATGGCACAGGCGTATCCTTTGGCAACCTAAGCCAGCGCCTCACGGCAGCTCTAATTTGTAAGTCGGCGGCAGTTAGTGAAGACATCGTTATAAAATCGAATGTCAGATGGTGGACCAAACTTGGCAAGACATGCGTTCTGAGAATATACATTCTTTGAAATGGTTTCAGTGGTGCTCTTGATATTGCGTGTAAAGAACTTTGAATAAAACTGGCAATTGAAGTAACTATCTTTTTTGGTCCAACTTCAGTACCAAGATACTTGTACGTTTCTTCAATATTCAAAGTTCTTATATTGGAATTTTGCACTTTTAGATATGAGTGGGGGTTTACAATCCATAGTTTTTTCTTGCTTGTGACTTCAGTTCTTAACGACGCGCATTTGCTGGGATTCATGTGCAAGCCAACATTTGCTAGAGCACTTTTAACTTGTTCCACCAGCATTTCCATTCCTACGTCAGTTGACGACATGAGAACTAAATCGTCAGCAAAAGCGATGTAATTACATTTGACAGAATCCTCGTTTCCAGAAACTCCGATTGACTGATCAACTTCATTCATTATCATATCAATCACTGCATTGAACAAGAGCGGTGACATGGGATCACCCTGTTTCACACCTCTGTTTACTGGGATTTTATGACTATTTTCTTTTCCCAGTTTCATGTGAACATAGCAACCGTCATACAAATCAGTCAAATATTTGAGAAGCAACGGAGGTGTTCCGAGACGAGTCGCCGCTCTAATAATTGATCCTTGTGAAACTGTGTCGAAAGCTTTACTGACATCAACAAACGTCAAATTCAATTTCCGTAACTGCTCTCGTTTTTTACGAATCAACGATTTAACCAACCAAATATTGTCTGCAAGACCATTTCCTGAACGGAATGCTTTCTGTCGTGGTGACAAGGGCCAGTACTGCTCCATGCGCCTGCAGAGGACGCGATGAAATAGTCGACTGATGATCGAGCTGACTGTAATTGGTCTGAACTCGGATGGATTTTCTGTTCCTTTCTTCTTTGGAATGCAGGTTACAATGCCAATTTTTAATGCCGAGGGAGGCATTTCTGTCAAAAGCCACAGTGACATGTGTGCCGCCAACTCCTCAATTGCAACTTTGCAGAGATGGCTTTTCTTCACGCCGTCAATTCCAGGAGCTGAATCTTTAAGCTTCTTTATAGCTGTTATTAGCTCTCCACTGGTGACCGGCGATTCCATTTCATATTTCACTGCTGAAGCAACGATAACTGGTCTCACATCCACTTTAGAGTCCTGAATAAAAACTCTTTCCCAATACTCAAGCAGCTGATCGTGAGGAACCGGCCTGACCTCTTGTTCATAATCACCATTCAGAACCGAGCGAGCACCAAGAGCTAAATTTTTTGTAAACAGCTGTTGCACTCTTGAATAGCACTCGCGTCTTTCTTTCTGTTTTTTAGCTCTTTTTGATGAACTGTTTTCCGTTTTGACAAACTTCCTTGTGTGATTTTCAGATACACTAAAAACTGGATTTTTTTTGTAGTATTTTTTTGTCGTCTCGGACTTTTGCCATTTTGAGTCTGTCAGCCTCGATGAGAGGAGATATTTTATCTGAAAACCAATCATTGAATTCTTTTTCGAGGAGATTTCGTTTTGTTTCCGCATCTGTCCTGGCATTCAAAAGACTGGAGAATTCGTCTTCCGTCAATTTGAAGAGTCGATACCTTTCTATAACAAACTGTTTCAAATTCAAAGAACTCTCTCTGTCGTTGCTAGTTGTATCGTGAGGAAAAGAATTATTTAAAAAATGGTTATTTATATCAGGAACTCTGGCTGCTGGAATTTCTGAAATTAGAAGGGATTGCAAAAATATTCGATATTGTGAAGTGTTTCTTATTCTTTTGATGGCGTCAGTGGTCAGAGCAGGAAAATGATCATGCAAAACAAGATTAATTCGTTTCTTTTCTTTTACGGTTAATTGAAGTTCTGCCTCAGCCAATTTTTTCCAATCTGATTTTATGTCTGGAATAATTCTGTCTTGAACTGTGTCGGTGTCGTTGTCCCTGTTTGAACGGTTGCCAGAAATATCCTGCGATCTGTCATCATATTGCTGCAAAAACGTCTTGTACTCTGGAAGTCTTCTATGACATTTAATTGCTACTAACGTACGATGATTAAATCTTTTCTGTAGTTCAATATTTATTCGTTTCACACCAGCCCCAGCTAATTCCATTTCTAATTTTGCCTACATCTTAGATTCTTCCTCGAGCCATCTTGATTTTGAGTAAGATTTACCAGCTCTTTCGGCATGATATTCTCTTGGGTGTTTTTTGACCTCGTGTAGTTTTACACCCTTCTCTGTGTTGAAAGTGGCAGAACAAAAGTGACATTTTGGTTTTTCAATCGTATCAACATGTTCAGCTATAACGTGTTGTTGTACAGGAGACACAATATCGAAGGCAGAGTGAACGCTTAGAGGAGGAACACTCCTTGTATTTTGAGCAGTTTTACACCTCAAATTGTAACCTTTGCGTTCCACGTTGAAATTTTCAGTAATTTTCAAAGTTTTCATTGAAAAATTATGTAAACTGCTATTCGAAGTTTCTTCATCGTCCATGGCTCAGATAAATTTGTTTTGTAGGTTGCGTAGTCAAATCGATAGAGATCGTTAGACAAAAAATATAACGGTTAATTTATCGCAACCTACGATTTTCCCCTTTTAAAAAAAAGTTATTTCAGGTACTCACCGACCCACTGGGCAGGTAGGGGACACGTTTAAAACAGTAAAAGCATTGTTAAAAAACAACAAACTTTATAAATTCAAAGTAAAACGTCGGAGCAAAAGCCGCACGTCCGCACTGTTCGTTCGCTCGAGTACTACTACTACTACTACTACTACTACTACTACTACTACTACTACTACTACTACTACTACTACTACTACAACTACTACTACTACTACTACTACTACTATTACTACTATTACTACTACTACTACTACTACTTACTACTACTACTACTACTACTACTACTACTACTACTACTACTACTACTACTACTACTACTACTACTACTACTACTACTACTACTACTCCTACTACTACTACAAGTACTACTACTAATACTACTACTACTACTAATACTACTACTACTACTACTACTACTACTACTACTACTACTACTACTACTACTACTACTACTACTACTACTACTACTAAAAAAAATATAAGTTTACACCGTTCATATGAGAATTGCAATATTGATCCTGGTAAAAATTGGTTTTTATAAAATTAATAAAACACTTCCATGGAAGTCTCTAAATGTTTCAAAAAACCTTAAAAGGAAAACCTTTTTTGTCTCCATTGAAATCAATTGCAATGCACATGTCATTGTCATGTGCATGTAAATTTAAAAGATATAAAAATAAGAATCGTCGAAATTTGAAAAATATTTTAAATCTAGCAGAAATATTTGGTTTGATTGAAACAGTTAAAATCAAAATTAAACTTTCATACTTTTCTAGCTATGAATTTTCATATTAATTAACAAAAACAATAATTTTGTTTCAGGTTATCTCCATTAGTGAGCATTGTTGTAAATTAACAACCTAAAATGAATTCAATGATATTTCAAATTGTTTGGATGGCATTACTTGTTGTTTTTAAACATTCAACCACTCATGATGATACTGCATACGAAACTCGTTTTAGAAAAAACTTTGCAGCAGATCTTTGTTTCACTCAGTCTCCTGAGTTTACAATTAAAAGTCGATCTATTTTAACATGCGCTATCTACTGTTTCATAAAATATCGAATGAATTGTTCGAGATATCAATTTCTAAGAAAATTTAAACTCTGTCAGCTTTCACAACGATTGGACACTTCTTCAGAAATTTCAAATTCAGATTGTATTGGTTTTTTCAAACCAGGTAAGAAAATAAGATAATAACTACATAAGCGCAATTTAAGCTTAAAATTAGCTAAGATATAGTAAAGTTTCATTACTACAGAATTATGCCCACCCAAGTTTGTTTACGTTTCTACTGTTGGATTCTGCTACAAACTTGAATATGGAAAATGGAATTGGTCAGATGCCAGAAAGCACTGCAATGCTATTCAACCAGGAAGATCTTTTCTCACTGTTATTGACAGTGAAGCAAAAACTAATGCTACATTCAATTACCTTCAAACCTTTTTGAGTTAGTTAATGATCTTAAAATAATTATTGTAAATTAAAAGTAATTTTTATGTTTCAAAACATTTACTTGAAGATTATGGAAATCTATAAAATATAATTTTGATTTTAATTTTTTCAATTTGTTAACTGAGATATTATTACAAAACTAATAAAAACGTTGTAATAAATGTACAGCAATCGTTCCTGAATCGGAATGCTTGAAAACCATTTTTTTAACTTCTTCTTTGTACATATGGCTTGGAGCCCAAAGATTGGATCCTGCTAATTTGATTACAAAATTTGTTTGGAAGCCATTTGTTAATGAAACTTTTATCAACATGGGTTCATATACTAATTGGGCTCCAAGACAGCCAGATGCATGGGAAGGAAAAGTGAATCAACCACAACGTGAAGTTTGCATGGGTTATTGGATTGTCAACTTTCAATGGAATGACTGCGATTGTTCTGCTCCAAAATGTGCTTTGTGCCAAGCGGTTCCTTATTTGAATTGAACATTTTTGCTGGATCTATTGATACAATGAAATGAATTCAAACGCAATTTTTAATTTTTTTAATAAAATCCTAATTTTGCTTCAGTTGTTTGTAATTTTCAATACAATTAATTCGTGAAAAAGTGACGTAATATGTTGTACAATGACAATTTTTATGAACGAACACTGTAATTTTGTGCACTAACAATTTTCTTCCACAATTTCTGCTTGTGTTTGATTCTAAATAGAACTAAAGCACTTGAACCAAATTAATTGAAAATGCTTGAAAACAAACAAATCCTGATTGTGATTTTTTTATAAACAGATTGTAAACTTGCATTTCATAATTTAAAATTGGTTAATAAAAGTTCATGAGGTACTTCTTGGTAACTATTTTTAGCGTTTGTTTCACATTCATCTGAAAATGACGTACATTTGACAATGCGATTCCGTATAAACAAAAATGCATTGATCATTTTGTAAATCCGTTTAAAAAAAGTTTTTGTTCATATTCCGTTATTCCTTTCTTCATACATGCATGAACTGCAAATAAAAATATTGAAAAGTCTTTCCTAGATTGTTGCTACGCGGAATCTTAACCATTTTCCAGTGACTTTCGGATCTATATATTATCCTAGCTGGAAAATACTTTGTAAAAGTGCAACTACAATTTATTTATTACAAATTATTTGCACTTATTTTACTGTTTTTATTTTTATTTACTAATTTTTTCATACATTAGAAAGTTTAAAATTACAACTATGTTTCCTTTTAAAGATATTGTTATATTCATACCAGTATTTATAAAAAGATAAAAAATCTACTACTAATGTTACAGCTGCTGCTACATCTCCTACTACCACCACTACAACCGTATTTTTACGCATATAAGGCGCATTGGATGAGCCTGGAAAGGTTGTAATAAAAGATGTTGCTCTATTAATCATAAAATGGAAATACCTTATGTGATAGAGGCTTTGCGCCACTTTCTTCGCCCATCCTTCCGCGTACTACATTTAAGAAAATGTACTATTACTACTACTACTGATGTTACTACATTTAACAGGAATAATAATCTTCGTAAATTCAAAACGTTTATAGAAAAATTGCAATATTGATTTCTTTAGAAACTGATTTATATAAAATGTATCAAACATTTCTTTGGAAGTCTTTAAATGTTTCAAGAACGACATGAAAATATTTTTGTTTTCTTTGAATTAACTTGCAATTCAGATGCCATTGTCATGTCTAGATAAATTTGGAAGATTGGAACCTAAGTTCAAGCACAAGGATCGTCTACTGTCAAGAATATTAAAAAATGCATTTTCAGAGTTGATATCAAAAAATTATTTTAATGAAATTGTTTTAATTATTGAGATATCAACCCAATTTTCCAGCAAATACAGTTATTTTGTATAAGATTATCTGGTTTGTTAAACAACATTGTAAAATAAACAACCATAATGAATTCAATATTTTTTTATATTTTTGTAATGGCTTCTCTAATGGTTTTCAAATCTTCAACAACTCAGAATAACATCGTGGATGAAGGTCGCTTCAGATTAAATTTTGTGGCTGATCTCTGTTTTTCTCAGCCTCCTGGATTTACGATCAAAAGTCGTTCTATTTTAGAGTGTGCAATCCACTGTTTTAGTAAATATAAAATGAATTGTACAAGATATCAATATTCAAAAAATAAAAAACTTTGCCAGCTTTATCAAAATCCTGATTCTACACCAACAATTTCTGATTCAAATTGTATAGGATTTATCAAACCGGGTTAGAAATCAACAAGAATTCTTAATAGATTAAATAGATTAAAACACAATAAAGATATAATTTCATTACTACAGATTTATGCCCACCTAGTTTTGTTTACGTTTCTCTGGCTGGAATCTGCTACAAACTGGAATATGGAAAATGGAATTGGTCAGATGCCAGAAAGCACTGCAATGATATTCAGCCAGGAAGATCTTTTCTCACTGTTATTAACAGTCAAGCAAAAAATTATTCTACTTATTATTACCTTCAAATTTTTCAAAGTAAGTTTTTATTGTATTTTTTAAATTTGTTGTCGTAATATTTGACTTTTCATTTTAACAATATAATTTTGAGAAAAAATTCAAATATGTTAGAATTAGTTTTTGATTTTAAAATGTTTTAAGAAAACATTATTTACAATAAATGTACAGCAAATGTTTCTGAATCAGAATGTTTGAAAAATATTTCATTAACCTCTTCTTTGCACATATGGCTTGGAGCTCAAAGATTGGATCCTAATAATTTGACAACAAAATTTGTTTGGAAGCCATTTGTTAATGAAACTTTTATCAACATGGGTTCATATACTAATTGGGCTCCAAAACAACCAGATGCATGGAAAGGACCATTGAATCAACCACAACATGAAGTTTGCATGGGTTATTGGATTGTCAACTTTCAATGGAATGACTGCGATTGTTCTGCTCTAAAATGTGCTTTGTGCCAGGCGGTTCCTTATATGAATTAAATTTATTTACTATTAAATAAGTGTACTTTAAATTTGGTTGAACTTATAAATTTTTTAATTTATGTATGACAAAAAACCATTATAAATAGATACAATCGTTTATATTGATAGAAACTTAAAATTAGATATGTTTTCTTTTTTCTTCAAACTTTATTCAGGTTACAATTTTTGTTTGTTTGTGTGTGTTTGTGTACGTGTGTATGTGTGTGTGTGTGTATTTCTCAGTACGCAAATCTTGCAAGTAAAATTTAACCAGCTTTTTGACTAGCTATGAAGCTGAAACTTTCAGCATTGCTTTATATTGGATGACAATACATGATTCAATTTAAAAAAATTTAATTTGAACATCTTTTTTCCTTTACTTGTTTTTATTGTTTTTTTAAATAAAGTAGTAATCATTCAATCAAAATGGACTTATATTGCGCTTGTTTTTTTCGTAAATTCAAAGGCGCTCCTAGATAAATGTACTAAATTAAAACATTTTTAAATCATTTTGAAAAGTAAACAAGGTATGGCACAATAATAAGCTATAAGATAAAGATTCCACGTATAAAGAGAAGAACGTTTGGCCAAAGTATGATTTATTAAGGGTATGAAATAATGATTGTGAAAAGAGGATCTTAAATGACTTTTATAAGGATGTTCAATTAATTATTTCAAAAAATGAAGAAAAGACTAGTTTTTAATTTAAACATCAATACAAATAATTTAAAAAAAATTCTATATTTTATGGGAAGCTAATGGAGTAATATTAAAAAGAAGTGATTTGGGTATAAACAGGAGAACGACTTACAAATCAAGCAGCAAAGTTAAAAACTTTATCCAAAGTTTGTTATGTACTTATAGGGCTTGGAGCTCAAAAACAACAAATTACAAATGCTTATAATTTTTTGTTATTTAAAAGTAAAAACGAATAAAATAATACACTTCAATTAACTGTTTGTGAAAACGCTTTTAATAAAACAAACGTTGAAACTAAAAAAAAAATTTTTCTTGATATTTTTTCAATCACTTGTTTGACACAATGCATTAAATTCTAAACAATTATTTCTAAAGCATTCAATTTAGTTTTTTAAAATCAAATTAAATAAAAGTGTGCATCAGATTAGGTTTTATATCTAACCGTGCTAATATTTGTCCATGTTTTGATTATTATTTTTATTACTGATTGATAAATATTTGAAAAAATCTATTATTGACATTATGTGACAGAGACACATAAAATCTTAAACCCAGCTCAAACAGACTAGCTTACTAGATTCCAAATTTCCGGATTTCTTGTGGGGTCCGTTACCTTTTCAACACCTTGTAAAAAGATATCGTCACTTATAAATTTCCGTCATGTATTGATCTCTACAGTAAGTGTAGAATAATAATAATATAGAGTTCAATCGCTTGCATGCAGACATGAAATCTCGTGCTGGAAAACTTGAAGCTTTGATTATTTTTTTTATTCCGAACATGGCAAAACGTGAAACGTGAAACCTACAATGCCTGTTTCTTGTGTTAAAATTATTTTTATTAAAAATGTATATTTTAGCCGGAATACAAGAATTACTTTGGAAACAAAGAAAATACCATATCATGTCGTTCACGACAAGCAAATCAGAATTTCTTTGAAATCAATCGACAGGCGTGTTCAAGTACTTTCTTTCGTCAGCTTGAACAAATCATTCTGCATAATTTCTTGTGTTTGAAAAAAAACTGTTTTTTTTTATCGAATCGTTCGAATGCGTTTGTGTCGTTGTGCTTCTTTGTTGTGCTGTGTGTATCTTTGTGTCTCGTTGCTATGTGTGTATCTTTGTGTCTCTTTATGTATTTTTGAGTTGTGTATTATTCACGATCTCTGTGTAGCTCTGTCTTGTGTGTTTTAATGTCTGGTTTCAAGTATTATGTTGTTAATTTTAGTAAATTTTAAGTGCTTTTATCATTACCGCAATTTTGTTATTTCTAGAAACTGATAGTTTCTAAACATTACAAATGTATGTATATTTTACAAGAGATGGAAAGATATAGAATATTCATAAAAATATTTGTTTTCGCCATTTATCGATTTGTTTCTTGTCGGAAAACTTTGTTTGTCATCAAAGCTTGTGTCTCAATTTTTAAGGTTTTCTTTTATCTAGAATGTTTCATGTTTTGCCGTTGTTCGTTCTCTTGAGCTTTTCTTTTGTTCTTTACTGTGGAGCTTGTTTCCAAAAACTTGTTTGTCGGTATTGCTTACATTCTGAAAACCTTATAAAAGTGTCATGTTCAGGTTTTTATATCCGTTTTCTTAAAACTTGTTCAATTTCGTCCAAATGACTAAAAAATGAAAAAAATGAATTTACGTTTTAAACAAAAAATAGCAGAAACTGTTTTCAATAAAAAACAACTTAAAAGTTTTAACTTTCTGCTCTAAAAAAGTAACTTCCCAGCCTGATACCATTTTCTGAACAAGACTACAAAAACGTTAAAAAATCTCTTAAACTGCGACTCTATGTAGCATCTGTTTCTGAATGTTTGTTGATTGCTGAATAATTGGTAGAAAGTAGCCAGTTGTTAAGTGCTGGAACAAATGATGCTGCGTCATTTATCGAATCCTTCAAAAACAGCATGAAACATTAGCATCTTTTGTCTTCTTTAAACCAATGATTAATGGCATGAGTAGTTCTGTCATTTTGTTAATATACAAAAGCAAGCGATGGGCGGAATTTACGATCATACTACAATAACAACTCATAGTTCTGTTGAAATTGTCAAACCTTTTATTACTTTTTTATTTTTATTGTGCGAAGCATAGACACCTTCTAAGATAGAGTGTTCCCATGTCTTTAACATTTACATCAATGCTATCAGAATATAACAATAGGAGATATTTCATATTCTTTCAACATATGTTATTTTAATGGTCGATTTATTTATTAAAAGTTTAATGTAATGTTACAAGTTATCCTCTATTTTAGGTTTGCAGAAATAAATAATTTTCATTTCGTGTTTACGTAAGAGACCAGCATAGTTCTATTTTAAAGCTGAAATTCCAAAATCTAACTAAAAAACAAATATTTATTGAAATAATTGGAAAGCTCACAACCGTAAGTTTTTTGACTGACAAACCATTTTAAAGTTCTATAGTAACTTGTTAATAAATACATTACTTTTTTAATTGGAAACTTTTTTTTCAGGAGAGCAAGATGGTTTTGTACACATTCAAGTTAGCTTTATGTTTTCTGTTCATTCTTGCTGTGAAATCGTACGTTGAATTCACAGCTAGAGGACGCTATTTTACCAAAATCTCAAACGATTCCTGGCCATGCATCGCTCAATCTCCAGCGGTCTCACTAAAAAGTCCTTTGCCCAGAAGATGCGCATTGACGTGTTTCAGAAATACATTCATTAACTGTTTAATGTTTCAGTATTACGAAGACACGCAAATATGCCATCTGTTTGAAAGCTGGGATTCTTTAATAACAACAAGAGTGCTCAACAAAAATTGTTCAGCTTATTATAAGCCAAGTAAAACTCTTATTTTCAGACTTTTGTACAAAAACACGTATAACCTTAATCAATAAAAACTTCGAGAAAAAAGAAGTTTGATTTGTATAGGGTTTTTTTCAGATATATGTCCGCCAACGTTTTATTACATGGCTAAAGTCGGATCGTGCTACAAACTGGAGTACGGCGACTGGAGTTGGTACGAAGCCAGGCAGGTCTGCAATGACATCCAGCTGGGGAGAACTTTCCTCGCTGTGCCTGACACTCAAGCAAAGACCGATGCGTCGTACAGTTACTTAATGACTTTACTGTGTGAGTTGAGATTGTTATTTCTTTTCTAAAACGTGTTTGCGTTTAATTTATTTAATCTGAAAAACATCGCCAATAAAATATTATCGTGTCTTAACTATTTTTATCAGCAAAAACACCAGAATCGCACTGCTTTCGTGAGGTCGACTACTCCAGATGTATTTGGCTTGGTGCCCAGAGGTCCGATCCAGACGATTTGAGTACCAGCTTCGTGTGGAGACCATTTGTTGATAACGTCAGCTTCAGCATAGGTTCTTATAGTAACTGGCTGCCTGGACAACCAGACCATTATCTGGACCGATACTGGATGGAAGCCTGTATGTCATACATTGGAGGTAGCTACCAGTGGGATGATGCTCGCTGTTTAAACATCAAATGTGCCCTTTGTGAAGCATTTGCGTTTATAAATTAAAACAGTAAACACAGTTAATTGTTTTGAATATTAACTAAAAAATTAGTTATTATTATATGTTATGTTTAAATTTATAATCGTGTCATGTCTCCATGTAAAACTTTGCATATTTATGCACGAGTAATGATAAATTGAACTAGTGGTAAACAATTTGTTACATTGAATTTTGAAACTTTAATGAAGTGCTTATGAAATAACTTTAATTTTAAAATTTTATTAAACGCCAGTTTCTTAAAGCTTAACATATTTTTCTATCACATAAAATCCCAAACAAAATAGAATTACAATTTTAAGTTTGTTATTAATTAAAACAAAATAAATTCCAAATGTTGGCTGTATATGGGCTTAGTTGTATTTCTGTTCTAAGAGACGAAACATGGTTAAAACATGTTCCTGTCATGGGCAGAGCATGTTTGCTTGTGATATCGAATGATTCAGCGGCCGTTATCGACTTCTGTTTGAATTATTAAAAACTCGTTGTTCGTCAAAATGTAATTTATTACCAACTACTGTTATATGAAGTCTTTTGAAAAATTGAAAAATTGCTGTCAGGTTTTGTGTTTTTTAACCGCCACTTAAACGATTTTGTCATCAACTTCCTCAACAGCATCATCATAATCATTATTACCGTCACTGTCATCATCATCATCATCATTGTCATCACCTGTAATTCATCATCACCATCGCCGTGATTGTCATCGTAATCATCATCATCATCTTCATCACCATTATCGCCGTCGTCGTTGTCTTTGTAATCAACATCATCAATATCATCATTACTATAACTGTTTTCATCATCATCATCATCATCATTACCATTGTCATCATCATCATCATCCATCATCCTTAGCGTCATCACCCTCATCATCAACATCATTGTCACCAAACAAATTTTTAACAGCGCAGCGGATTTTTCTATAGTTATTGTCTTTTAAGTATTTTTGACAATCAGCAATTCACAAACCATCAAATTTATTCGCAATAAACTTGTTAAATTGCGATGAACAATTGCAGAGTAAAAAATAGTTTTTTGATTGACTTCTGAAATGACTATAACTAGAACAAAGCAGCTGATATATGAACATAAATGAAGAGTTTTTGTAGTTTTATTATTTCGTTATTTCGCGTGTAATCTTAATTTTACTTACTCATTTCAAGACCATTTTTTAAACATAAATTTTTTACATAAACTAAGTTTAAAACGATATGCATTAGTTGTTTCTATATTTTTTAATAAAAAAAACTTTCAAAGTTTCATCTTTGGAAAATATTCAGACATTTATTTTTTATTTTCAGTTGCCACTCGTGTGTAGCAATACAAGAAGAGTGATTAATGCTAAAACAATTAGCTGGCCGATAAAATAGTAAGCATATTAACCATCTTGTTCAAAACAAAAGTAACTGTTTGAGTTTCATTTTCATCGGATGGCTAATAAAGACTATTAAATGAATTCATTGGTGATAATGTTGAATGGCTAGCAATCAAGAATTCTGTTTTATAGTTGTCAGTCGGATTCTAAACAAAATTTTCTTGGAACAAAACAATTACTTTTGTAAATAAAACTTGCCAAAACAACTGTTTTTATTCTATTCTCACGTGCATCATTAGGCTGTGCACTTGATCGAACAGGAAGTTTTCTGATATTCTAACTTAGCTTCTAAAAAATATCCTTTCATGCTTTCAAACAGGCAACTAAAGTGTTCGAAGAAACGACCTAACTTCTGCGACAAAGGAAGACGAGAAACTAAAACAATAAACTACACCAACTCGACTCCGTTGGACCAAGAAGTTCCGCACACAGGAACATCATCGCTTGAACAGATCTGAAAGAAAAATTAACGACTCATTTTGTTTCGAGCAGCCACTACACCTCCATCATTTCTTCACAGCGATACCAGCATAAAAAAGTGAAAGTTATTTTTGGCCTTTTAATTGAACTCAACAATAACCTGTTAATTCTTTTGTTTATAAAACTGTAGTAAAGAAATAATCCGTGGACACTGAACTCATGCTTGTTCTGGCTACTTGTTGATTCTTTCTTTCTGACAACTACAACTTCTAAAAGGAAGAAAACTTTTATGATAATTTTTTATCAGATGAAATGTGAGTAATTTAGTGCTTAATTAGTACAATACATTATTAAACGTATCTGAAAATAATAAACATTGTTCAAATTGAATTACGTTGCAGATTTAACAACTGGAAATCTGAATTCCAAAAGTATATAGAACATTTTTAACAAATC
This sequence comes from Erpobdella octoculata, assembly GCA_963978895.1. Lineage (NCBI taxonomy): Eukaryota > Metazoa > Annelida > Clitellata > Hirudinida > Erpobdellidae > Erpobdella > Erpobdella octoculata. Next base: position 3,163,665 of record OZ022243.1, on the reverse strand, counting down.
TTTAATTCACGCAAATATTATCTTTGTTGAACAAAATGAACAACAGTTTTAAAAGAATTTTAAGCTTAGCGCTGTTTCTAAACATCTTCTCAACAACTCAGTCGGACAATGTCAATTATAAAAAGCGAAACTATCAGAAAATCACTGACTCTCCATGGCCCTGTTCATCAGAACATCCAGATGTCATCATCATGGGTGTGTCACGTTTGACATGCGCCACCAAATGCTTCAGCAAATCCGAGATCAACTGCGTCATGTTTCAATATTACAAAAACAAAAAAATTTGCCACTTGTTTGAAGAATGGGATCAGTTTTCAACTGTGAAAGTTATCGATGCCAACTGCGTTGCATATAGCATAAAAAGTAAATGTTTTGTTTTCTATTTTGTCAAATAAAAATTTTGCAACAACTTGTTTATTGACGAAGATGTTCTTTTATAAATTTAATCAATTGTTTTTTTGTTTTCTCAGACATTTGTCCCCAAAGTTTTTTCTATTTTCCAAGCGCCGGAGTCTGCTACAAACTCGTTCCAGGCGCCTGGATTTGGATTGATTGCCAGAAAACCTGCAACGACATCAAACCTGGAAAAACATTTCTTGCTGTCATCGACACTCCTGCTAAGACAAATGCAACCAATACATATTTCAAATCAATCAGTAAGTTAATGATCAATTTTTTTCATAGAAAAACATTCAAATAAGTAAATATATATATATAGTACTTCAACTATGTCCACAAGAGTGTATTTCCTTCTATTACTTTAAATAGTTACACAAGTCAAACGAGCTTTGAAATTAATATTTATCATTTTACAGCAAATGCGGCTGAATTGGCTTGTTTCAATGCAGCAGTTTTTGCAAATTTAATCTCCTTCGGAGGTCAAAGAGTTAATCCAGCTTCTATGAGTTCACCATTTGTGTGGAAACCTTTTCCAGGAGTGTCCTATCCTGTTGGTCCATATACCAACTGGTACTCTGGTCAACCGGATGGAACTGCTGGAGTCGAAGGCTGTTTATCTTTTTATAAAGGTACCTATCTATGGAACGATGCTTCGTGCACAGTTGCTAAGTGCGCTTTTTGCGAGGCTTATCCTCAGCTGGAAGACTAAAGTTTTTTCAAATCGTACAGCAATTGATTGATTTATATATCTATAAATATATATGTAATTATTGCAGTTTCATTTGCTTTAATATAATGTTTCAAAGTTTTTAAAGTTCTTGGCTTTTTTTTTCTTATTACGCTTTTAATAGCTTTCCTTACGTGTAGTTAAAATTTTGTTGTCGATTTTTCGATGCCCTTCCCATTGATCTTTTGATTTCAATTTTTAAACATAAATTTTTTTAGTAAATAATGCACAAATCCAAGACAAGGAAAGTAACTGTTTTCCCAATGATAAAAAAAAAACAATTTTAAATAAATATGTGGAAGTTTGAGAAATTTGTTGGAAAACGTCACTCTCCATGGTCATCAGCTATTTATTGATGCAAATGTGTATAAGATCGTGGTTTACAAAAAAAATTTAAATGCAGTTCCTTCAAATTATTTTTTTATTTATCATTCCATGCAACAAAATTTTATTGTTCATGGTCATTGTTAATTTTTAGAACAGTTGTTAATGTTTTTATTTAAATTATTTTTTTGCCCAGTTGTATGCAATTGTCTGGTAGCGGTTTTAAAATACATACATTGGATATTATTTTGTAAACATTACATCATTGAACATTTTCCATTATAGACAGAATAGATTTGTAGCACATGAACATTTTTTCAACTGTTTTTAAAAACGCAAGTAATTTTAATATGCAAATTTCTTAGTTGCGATTTCAATTTTCTTTTGATTTTAAAAAATAAAAAAAATACTTACTGTTGCTGATCAGCATGCTATTTAAAAAGCTGTTTTGAGTTACAAATATTTTATTAAAAATTCATATCTTCAGTGACCTTTATTAATTTTAGCTGAATTTTTAACTAAATAATTTTGTTAACGATCAAAAAAAGTCAATGAAATGTTTCAAAACAAAAACTTGCTGTCGATAGAACGGAACTCGAATGAACTCCAACGCATATGCACAATGACAATCTAGCTGTGAAAATAAAAAAGAAAAGTTTGAAAAACATTTATCTTTGCCAATCAACAAAAGACGATTAATAAAATGCAACTAAGGAGTTTTTTGTTCTCAAATTTAGAAACGCAATAATATTGTCTGTCACAATAGCAGGTTTTCATGCTTCTTTGCAAAAATATAGACGTGAAAGTTGAAGACGTTTCCAGCAAAACAAAGTAAAAAAAGTTTTTCGGGCAAAATTTAGTCAATAAAATGTTATTTTTTATTTTCAAAATACTTTTGTTCAAGTTTTATTATATTTTTTATTTTGTATTTTTGTCTTTGTTGATATTTAACAAAACCAAATTGATTTCTTACTTTTTAATTTATCTCCAAGGCAACAACTTGTAAACAAAAATCTAAAAACACAAATGGCAGCCATTATTTTGCAGGTACATAAACTTCAATCAAAGCAATTTTTTTATCTCAGATTGCTTTTCTTGAGTTTTAAAAAATGGATTTTTTAAATAAAAAAACTTACTTTTTTGATAACTTTTGAAAAATGTTTTTAATATCAAAAAAGAATTTTATTAAGAAATTTTTTTTATAAAAAAGACTTTTTTGATAGGAAGTTGCTTTTCCTACAGTACCAAAAAATGTACATATATATCTATATTATTGTCGAGCTGTTAATAATGATGGCAAAATTGTTTGGATTATGATCAAATTATTACTTCAGATTTTTTAGTAAAAACACAATTTTGATTTGAGCAAATATTTTACGAATAATTTATTTCAATAAATGGGTATCTCGATCTGCTGCACTTTTACACTGTTGCTTGATCTCATCTTCCTACTACTGTCTGCAACGGTACCAAAAATAGCAACGCTTAAACTTGAACGCTTGTTCAGTAGGAGTACGGATAAACCGTGGTCGTGTTTTGATCAGAAGCCCGACTTATCAATTCAAGACCGATCTCTCCAGGCATGCGTCACCGAATGTTTAAGCAGCTCCAAAATTACCTGCTTGATGTTTCAATTCAATCGCGACACCAATTTGTGTCAACTGTTTGAATCCTGGGATTCTTTGTCGACGGTGAAGCATCAAGATTCAAGCTGTTTGGCTTATCGCATAAAAGGTCTTATACATTTTCCAAAAAGATTATTAAGTTTGTTTCATAAAACCAAACAATTTAGTAAACATCAAAATACGACAACGATAATATGTTTGACTAACATTTAAATTTCATTATTATCAGAGTTGTGTCCCAAAACGTTTATCTACATGGCTATTTCAAAAGTCTGCTACAAACTTGTTCCTGGAAACTGGTTGTGGAGTGCAGCCCAGAAACTGTGCAACGATATTGAACCAGGCAGGACGTTTCTCGCCGTCATAGACAACTCCAACAAAACGACAGCAACCAATCGTTATTTCAATTCACTCAGTGCGTTGACTCTTTCAACAAATGATTTTATAAATTAAGCTATGGCTTATAATTAAACACGAGTGACGGGTTTACTGCATTAAACAAGTTTCTGCATTACCCGTATAATGTTATTGCACGCTTTCAATTATAACCATTTATTTAATATGTCAAAGATACGTTTAGTAGTCTTGATTAAACCATGTTCTAATCTGGCAATTTTTTGTGAATTTGTCACAAAGAATTTGTCTTATTAAAAACAATAAGTTTTATTGGTTTTGTTATAATTTATAAATATCATATATACCTGTTTTTAAAAGCGTATTTTAATCATTTTTAGCAACTTCAGCTGAGCTAGCCTGTTTCAACGCTGGAGTTTATTCAAATTCAATATATATCGGAGGTCAAAGAGTTAATCCAGCGTCTATGACTTCATCATTTGTGTGGAAACCTTTTCCAGGAGTTTCATATCCTGTTGGTCCATATACCAACTGGTACCCTGGTCAACCGGATGGAAATGCTGGAATCGAAGGCTGTTTATCTTTTTATAAAGGTACCTATCTATGGAACGATGCTTCGTGCACAGTTGCTAAGTGTGCTTTTTGCGAAGCTTATCCTGAGATGTAGCAGATCGAAGAATCGACTCGCACTGTGATTTGACTAGTTTGTTTCAAATTTAGAATTGTTTCATCTGTTTTAAATTACTGAACTTTACCCATCTTTAGAGTTAACAGAATGAAAAAAAAATGTAAATGTAGATATTTGGACATTTTCAAATGCCTTCTTTGCAAGTAATTTTTTTCTCAAGCTTCTATCTTTACCAACAAGAGAAAAATAATTAATTTTATTGCTGTTATACTACTAAATGTTTTGCTGTATTTTTTTAATAGTTTTTAGTTCTTTACTTTTTTCTATTTTTTTAAAATAGTTAATAGTCCTTTACACCAGACTAGGAGCTGCTAATAGAATAAAATCGTAAAATTTGGACTGAGCTTTTTGCATTTCTTCCTAAACTTTTCTATATATTTTCTTTACACTTTCAATTTGAAAACAAGCAAAGCTGTGAACCAAAAAGAAATAAAAACCCTAAAACAAAACAGCTTCTAAACGCAGTGCACTTGTTGGGTGCGATACGTTTCAGAAGAAAAGACCATTCAGTATTTACCACGTTCCCGGGCACTCAATATTTTCTCTACGTCTGCATGAAGTTTCTGCCTGGAAAAACATATTGTTTTAAGTTTGTTCTAATTTAAGAAATGTATTAATCTATATAGAAAGAACGTGCTAAAAAAGTTAATTCCTATTTCAACATTTTTCGGATTTATATATGTGTTTATAGTTGTATTATATAATGTAGACAAATAATTCTCAAATTTGAAATCAAAACTATTTTTTTCAAAACGCTATCATTTGATAAACTTCTTAAACAAGTAATTATAAATAAATTAAAAATTAAAAACATGCTTTTAGGAAATGCGTCAAGATAAAAAGTTCATAGCGACATCGTATCATAAAAATTCTATCCCAGCAAATAGTAAGCAAAAGATGTCCATATTTACAATGACGTTGAAAGTTATTGTTGTCATTATTAATGCGTACATCATAGAACATCCCCTGAATCTAGAACATCTGAGACATCCAGGACATCTGCGGACACCTGAACAAGTAGAAGTTAATAAAAGCGTATAAAAAAACTAAACAGCCTTGTCTTGTACAACCGTATAATTGGTGGTCCTATAAAAACAAATATAGAAGACACTTTGATGGACATGTTTAATTTGCATATTGTTAAATTAAGTAAAATTCGTATGTTCCTGTATAACTCCTTTCTCAAAGGAGGGGATTGGTGGTTTAGGGAAAGGTTTGCAGCATGACTACTGATTATATTTTTTGCTAATAATAGTAAATGGGTGGAGTTTAAAATTGTAGATGGAGCTTGCGCCAGTTTGTTTCAATTGCATTACCGAGGTCTCGTCCTATACGTGTTTGTCACTTGTCAATAAATGAATACCAACTTTGGGTGTTGACATTTTCTTAACAATTGCTAAATTTCTTGCTTTGCTTGCCTTCAAGCGTGAGTTGAAGATGTGCAAGGCCAAGCAAATTAAATAGAACTTAAAAAGTAAAAATGGTTCTCGGTTTGCAACAAAAATCCTTTTCATGTTTGTTCATGGTAGGAATGAAAACGATAAAGGCATACCATTCCTGTCTAAATAGACATTAGGTTCAAATTAAAAAATGTTGTATTTTTATATTACTCCCATCATACGAATATTATAAACACATAAGACATCGGAAAAACTTTAGATTTGTGTTTCGAAAATGCAGTAAATATTCAAAAAACTCAGTTTTAGATTTTGCCTATGTTTACGTTAACAATCAATAATATCAGTTTATGATATTTAAACAAGAACATTTTATAATATATATATCGAATTGTAAATTTTAAATAGAACAACCTTTCTGAAGAAATATAACTCAAACAAACTCAATGGTTCGGTACACTATCAAGTTTGCAGCTTGTCTTATATTCATGCTCGATATGAAATCGAACGTCGACGCAACGCCAAGAATCGTTCATTTCTTCGGCAGCTCTGCAAACACAGGGTCGTGTAGCTCTCCATCTCTCACGGAAATCTCAACTGAAAGTTTTTCAGCTGTGGCCTGTGCGGTGATTTGTTTCACTTATCCTCTCAGCAACTGTTCGAGGTTTCAATATAACGAGGATACACAACTGTGTCAATTGTTTGAAAGCCAGATTGATTTGAAGAATACAAAAACTTCTACTAACAATTGTTTGGGTTACTATAAAGGAAGTAAATAATTAGATCATTTTTGTATCTTAATCATTTTAGCATTAAAACTCAGTGTATTGGTTTAAATGACTTATACTGTTTTAATGTTATTTTCAGATAAATGCCCACCAATGTTTCTTTATATAGCTAAAACTGGACCGTGTTACAAACTGGAGAACGGAAGCTGGGATTGGTATGAAGCCAGACTGCACTGCAATGACATTGAACCTGGAAGATCGTACCTTGCCATGCAAGATACGGCAGCGAAATCTACTGAAACATGCAAATATCTGATGTCCGTTAAAGGTGAGTTATTTTTTTTAAGTTATTAAAAATGTTATCCTATTAGTTTCAAAATTTTAATTTGTAGGAAAACTTTTTTTAAATCGTTTTTTAACTTCACGCCGTTGATGCGTAAATGCGCATGGCCATCCAACAGGTTTTTACCACACTTTCTCTTACCCAATGAAGCTGAAATTTTTCTCAATAATTTATATCGATGTACATTCAAATCTATTAAATGTGCAACAAATTTGAACATCTGGTTGTCTTTTTATGACCAAAAAAGTTCAGTTTTCAGAATTCGCGTTAAACGTTTTTGACGTCATGCAAGGTTGATAGATTTAATTGAAAAATTTGTCTCTTTAATTTGACATTTAAATTGTTAGGAAAACCTTATTGACTTATACATCAATTTATTTTATAAGATTTCAGTTGTTGATATTTGAAGAATTCTAACGTCCTCAGTGATTTTGCTAGTTTAGTAGGTATAGTGGTAAATATGACCGCCTGCTGTTCAGCTCTCATCAATTCAAATCCTATCTTTTTTTTTAAAGTTGACTTAGATATTATTATAAAATATTATAAAACAAAAACTTTCATAAAAAGAATTCAGCAAATTTTTACTATTTTTATTTTTTTATAACACTATGCTCTATACATATAAATCAGCAAATATAACTTAAAAGTATAGAATAAAAAATATGTATATTAAAAAGTTTAATAAACAATGAAATAAAAATTTTAAAGAACATTATGCATAAATAATTTCCTTGGAATGATTTATCGAAAAACTTTCATTTTAACTTTTTCATCAGTTACTTTAATAACATTTTACAGCCATAAATCAACAACCGTTTTGTTTTCTCAATTTTGAAAGTTCCTTAAATATTTGGAACGGTGCACAGAGGATTGAACCTAACAATGGAAATTCAAAGTTTGTTTGGAAACCATTTGTCAGTGACGTCAGTTTCACCATTGGTCCTCACACTAACTGGATGCTGGCGACACAACCAATAAACACCTTATATATTTGCATGTCTATCACAGGGTTTAATTACCAATGGTATGGTGCCCGTTGTGAAATTAAAAAATGTGCTTTTTGTGAAGCTTTACCTGATGTATATTAAGACAAACAAATCATACAGTTAGTCAATGTTTTTAATATTGAGCTTGTATTTGCTATGTAGTTTCTATTTCAATCTAGAACTATATTTTTCAATATTTTAAACTTTTCAGTAAAATTATTTAACCAAAATTAGCGACAAAATCACATGCGGTTTAATGAAATAACTAAATAAATTAATTTCATCTTTTTGCTTATAAAATTGTGTGCGTAATCATTTTGTTGTTTACTAGTTGAGTAATTGTTAAACTTTGTAGTTAATTTCAACGTGAATTATTTCAGTTTTTGTTTATTTGTAACATTGATAATATTTTCACAGAACATTTTTACTGATTCAGGTTATCTTCTAAAAAAATCAATTGATGGTTTTAACTCTTGATGTTGACGGGAAATTGCAATTTACTAAAATATTTGTGTATTTAGTTTTGCTAAATTATGTTAAACATAATAAAATTGGTTTTGAAATAATTTGTTCTTGTTTGCCCACCAAAACTTATCCTACTCAGTTCTTCATCGTCACTTTGGTAAAAACTTCATGCTTCTTTGCAAAAATATAGTAAAAAATAATTTCCGGTAAAATTCAGTCAATAAAATTTTATTTTTTATTTTCAAAAAAACGTTTTGTTCAAATTTATTTTATTTTTTTATTTTGTATTTTTGTCTTTGTTGATATTAAAAAAAACCAAATTGATTTCTTATATTTTAATTTATCTCCAAACAAAAATCTAAAAACACAAATGGCAGCCATCACTTTGCAGGTACATAAACTTCAATCAAAGCAATTTTTTATTTTTTGAGTTTTAAAAAATTAATTTTTTAAATAAAAAAATTTACTTTTTGATAACTTTTAAAAAATGTTTTTAATATCAAAAAAAAATTTTTATTAACAAATTTTTTTTATAAAAAAGACTTTTTTGATAGGAAGTTGCTTTTCCTACAGTACCAAGAAATGTACATATATATCTATATTATTGTCTAGCTGTTAATAATGATGGCAAAATTGTTTGGATTATGATCAAATTATTACTTCAGAATTTTTTAGTAAAAACACAATTTTGATTTGAGCAAATATTTTACAAATAATTAATTTCAATAAATGGGTATTTTTGTCGTCACATAAGTAAGAACTTTTGCCTGAAAGTCTCAAATAGTAATTGATAAAATATGTTTTTTACTAATATGGTCTAGGACAGAGTTAGTAGCTAAGATTTTGTTTTTAATTTTTGATACTAAAAAAGAACTATTGAATCCCTTCAGCTTGTGTTCAAAAAGTTAAAGTGGTTTTATTTAATATTTTTTGTTTTTTAAAGTTCTGCAGTCAAACCTTTAAGCCAAGCGTTGGTTATTTCGACACACACAAGCACAGAGATAACCTCGGATTGAGATAACGGTGGCGGAAATATATAAACAAGAATTTAGCAGTTTCATTGAGGCTCAAGCGTCGATATAAAAGCTTAGGAGACCGAGATAATTGAGGTCAATTAAAGCTGGTTTGACTGTAAATAATTTTTTTTCTTACAAAGCTCTGCAGTCGAACCTTTCGACCAAACGGTGGGAAAAGAAAATGTTTACACGTCTAAAGTCATTTTTAAAACTTAAAGCGAAGAAGTTCGTGAAAGAATGCACTTGTCAAGAGCATGACGGTTCTACTTCAGATAGCGTATTACTTTAAAAAAAAAATATTTTTGTAAATTTTATTGTTAAACTTTGAAAACATTTAACACAGCGCTTCGGCTTTTCTGAAGTTTGCACTTATTGAAAACGTGAATGTTCGACATAGGAAAACATTTTATTAACGATTTAACGCTTCGTAGACGCGAATTTTAAATTGTATTAAATATTAATTTCTATTTAATACCTACTCAACTTCGTTGGACCAAAATGTTGTGCAGGAAAATCAGTAAAGCAAGACTTAAGTCGTTTTTTTAAGTGAATTAAATGAGCTCTACAATGATGAGCAACAATAATTTTATTGTCTCATCAGTTCAACTTGATATTTATAAACTGTAATGAGTAGTTAAATCGTGAACACGGCCTTTTTTTAAGTTTGTGTTGATATCTGCTTTTTGTCGAATACCAATTTAAAAGTTAAATAGAACAAATATCTTTAAAAAGCAGAAAGTAAGTAATTAAATGTTTTAATTAATGAATTAAACAGGTAAACATGTAACTGATATTATTCAAATTAATTCACGTTGCAGATATAACAACTGAATAATAGATTTAAAAATACGTAAAAGTTTCTCAACAAATATTTGTTTCAAGCATAAATAATCTTCATCAAGAAACATGAACCAAATTTTTAGAAACATTTTAAAGTTAGCGCTGTTTTTCAACATTGTCTCTAGAACCCAGTCTGACAATGCCAATTACAGAAAGCGAAACTATCAGAAAAACACTGATTCTCCATGGCCCTGTTCATCAGAACATCCAGATGTCATCATCATGGGTGTGTCACGTTTGACATGCGCCACTAAATGCTTCGGCAAATCCGAGATCAACTGCGTCATGTTTCAATATTACAAAAACACAAAGATCTGTCACTTGTTTGAAGCATGGGATCAGTTCTCAATTGTTAAAGTTATCGATGCCAGTTGCGCTTCATATAGTATAAAAAGTAAAAGCTGGATTTTAGTAAAAGAAATATTTATATACTATTTTTCAACTAGGTGAAATTGTTATTTTAATAAAATTTTAATTATAATTTTCATTCTGTGTTTTCAGACGTATGTCCTCAAAATTTTGTTTACTTTCCAAAAGCAGGAGTCTGTTACAAACTTGTTGCAGGCAGCTGGTTATGGGATAGCTGCCAGCAAATTTGCAATTTAATCAAGCCAGGGATGACGTTTCTAGCTGTCATCGACACGCCAGAAAAGACGAATGCAACCAATCAATATTTTAACTCAATCAGTACGTTGATTGTCTTGATCTCCAGTTTTATTTTATTAAAACAAACTTTTTTAATTTTCCACGTTAACTATATTCAAATTTTCCATGGATGTTAATTGTGTTCTTGCTGCTTATATGTGTAATTAATTACACAAGCCTGAGCGTTGTATTAGCTTAGTTTCATGAGATTAGCGCATGCACACACAAATTATAAATACAAGTCTCGTAGCTTAAAGAACTCTTATGTATTTAGTCTCCAAGCTACTTTTCAAAATAAAATAACCAAAATCAATTGTGGAGTTGCTGTATTTTGATATTTTTGTAAAAAATTAACAACGATTAAATGGGGTAGTTAAATAAATTGTAATTTTTTTATTTTTCAAGTTACAGCAAATTCAGCCGAAGCAACTTGTTTTGCCGATGCATCCTTTTCAAACAAAATTTTCTTCGGAGGTCAAAGAGTTAATCCAGCCTCTATGAGTTCACCATTTATGTGGAAACCTTTTCCAGGAGTTTCATACCCCTTTGGTCCATATACCAACTGGTACTCTGGTCAACCGGATGGAGGCCTGGGAGTCGAAGGTTGTTTATCATTTTATAAAGGTACCTTCCTTTGGAATGACGCCTGGTGCGCAGTGGCTAAATGCGCTTTCTGTGAGGCTTATCCTCAACTGATGAACTAAATATTCCGAAACGTTCAGCGATTTTGTATACATTCTATTTGTTTCACTTTAACGTTTCGATTAGCATAGTTTTGTAGGTCTTTGGTTTTTCACTTTTGTTTTAATATTGCTCAACTTTTCCATTTTGGAAACTTAAATTTATTTAGTTTTTGTGCTCATTGTTTTCAAAACAGATGAAGTTTTTTTTTTATATTAAAACTAGTCTTTTTTTAGCTGCACTTTTAGAGTAGTTATAGAATACATGAATTGTCAGCTACTTTGTCGAGCAATGTTTTATGTTAGTATCAGCCATTTTTTCAAAATCCGATTATATTTACTTGATATAACTTTTTCTGGGTGAAAACAACTGCAATTACTTTTGATTGTATTTTTGTTGATTATTGTATCTAATTCAATCATATAAAACATGAACTTTTTTCATCTTTTTAAAATTTTGAATTCATTGTTATCTGTGAAATAAAATTTGAATATTTAAGTACAAAAATTGTTTTTTAACATGTTTGTTTTTAACAGAAATCAAATCTGATTAGAAATAATAATTTAATAATAGTTGTAAAATAAAAACTAAATTTTTCTATAAAAAAACATAGAAAAAACAAAAAATAATTCAATAACATTTTTAAACTTTTTCAACACATTAGTATATTTATGTTGACCAAATAAAAAAGCAGAAATTAAACTAAGACTTAAATTAGACTTTTTTCTACCCACCTCGAAAAAAAAGTTGCTAAGACGCCGTTTATTGTGCTAAAAGATTTAACGAATTTCGTACCTTTGGCTATTTTTTCTGAATTTTGTGATTTTAATGTAGATAAGTAACGCGAGTGTTAATCATAAAATTTAGAATTAATAATATTAAAAAATAAGTTAGTCATTTGTTGAAATTCGATTAATTTTATGCAGAACTGATTGTTGATTGTTTTGACGTATCGGAACGTAGATAGATGTCAGCTAATGTCGTGTCGTGACTGCATTTTACCAGATTTCGATTTGCGCAAATATTATTGGAGATATACGGTCACGTGGCTTTTTGACATCTTCTTAGACATTCTCTTAGAACAGAAAAACATTCTGTTGTCTCCTAATTTTCTGGATTAAACTCTGCTCTATTATTGCTTGATACAAGTTTATTATGGTACTCAATAGAAAAAAAATCTAAATCACAACAGCCGCGGACGGTCTATCAGTGGAGTGCGTGACACTCGCTGTAAATTATTTTACACTCTAGATCTAACAACAAACAAACTTTTGAGCCAAAATGCAATTAAAACCTGAAAAGAAACATCTCTTGAACGTTTGTAATTGTTGACAACATGAAGTTTTAGAAGCGTAGCGGTAGAAAAAGAAAGCCCTTTAGTACCTACCATGTCCCCGGGCATTAAATTCCTTCTTTACGTCTACATGAAATATTTGCTTGAAAAAGCTAATTCAATCATTTATGGGTTTCACATACATGTTTGTTAACTTTTGTTATTTGATTTTATAATATAACTAAATAATTTTTAAAAGCAGAGCTTAAACATCACTTTTTATACACTATCATTATATTACAGTGAAAGTTAATAAAATGCATGGCATGAACAAGTTTAAAATTTAGCTTATTCTTGATTGTTATTTCATAAAAATAAGTAGTATTCTGTCAGATGCCATTTACGAAGTTCTCAACAAAATTCCAAAACAATCCAGCTATAGCTGACTTTTATGTATCTTTCAATAACATCCGAAGCAGCATATTTCAGCTAAAGTTAGCAACAAAGTATTTAATCCATGTATGGATAACCTTCGCAGAAAGCGCATTTTATGAGTGTGCATGGAGCATCGCTCCACAAGTAGCTGCCTTTGTAGAACAACGTACAGCCTTCGTAGTTACCATAACCATCCGGTTCATTTGGGTACCAATTGGTATACTGACCGAAAAAATACTCTACGTTAGGAAAGGGTTTCCACATGAATGGAGTACTTGAAGTTGTCGGATCAACTCTCTGGCCACCGAAGAAAATGTAGTTGGAAAAAACGGCACCTGTGAAGCAATTCGATTCAGGCGATGTTCCTGAAAACAATAACACCAATTGTGTTTTATTATTTTAATTTCGTTAGCGAATCTATGTGAGGTTTTTAGGAATCAGTGTTCAGCGACGCTTTCAAACTGCTCTCAAATCTACTGCTTAACCAGTATAAAAACGACTATGGCGCAAGTTTGCCCGAGCAAACTGGAAACTAAAGGCGTAGCTATTGGGATGCAGGGAAAAGCAAATTTCTCCGTCGCTTTTTTGAAGGGGTGCCAAAAAGTGCATAAGTAAGCAGCTGACGGAAAATTTTTAGAAAAAGTACCTACAACTACTTCTGGTCATCAGCTATAATTTTGAAACAAATGTTCGAAAAGGATTAAGAAAAACGATCGATGGGACGTATTTTTTAGTTCTTGTCCCCGGCGCCAAAAACCTTAGGTAAGCCTCTGAAACTGATAAAAATTTGTTATGATTAATTTATTAACAATTCATATAAAACCAGCCTACCAATGATTGAGTCAAAGTATCTATTAGTTGCAGCTGTTTTGTTTGGATTGTCTATGATGGCAAGAAAAGTTCTTCCGGGTTCGATGTCGTTGCATTGCTTTCTGGCATCGCTCCATGTCCAGCCTCCATAAATGAGTTTGTAACAGACTCTGGCATAAGCCATGTAGACAAACTTAGGCGGACACAAGTTGGAAACTGTAAAACAATATACGTTTTAGAATACAAATGACAAAAAAATTCAATGAATTTGAAATAGTTATATAGTTAAAGTCAATTACCTTTTTTAACGAAAACAATGCAATTCTTATCCTGAGCAATAACATTGAAAACAACGTTCAAAGATTCAAACAGCTGACACAGTTTTGTTTTTCGGTTATATTGAAGAGTAAAACACTTTATCTGACGAGTTTTGAAGCATTCAACCATGCAAGCAAGCAGAGATCGACTCTGCAATGAGCTGTCAGGTGGTTGAGTGGAACACTGGTTTCCCTGGTCACCGCTTCTGACAAAGTCACCAAGTCTGACTGATGTAGCTCTAGTAGTTGTTAACATTAGTATAAGGAATGGAAAACTGCTTAAGATCTTCATCTTAAATTTCTTGTCTGAAATAAATAAATCAATAATGAATTAATATATAAAAACAATTTTTATTGACATTATAAATAAATCGTCTTGAGTGAACAAATATAACAATTTTTTTTAAATAGTTGTGATTATATTTATCTTTATCGAAAACAGAAAATGTAAACTTTTTTTTTTTTGCTTGAGCTTGAGCTTTTCTGTTTTTTAGAGATACAGATTTAAATTAAAACAGATTTGCAAACAGTTTCGAAAATTATTTCTTTTTAATAAAAAATATATATATATATATGGCAAAGGCTCTTAGTTACCGGTTGCATGTAAATAAAGAAGGTTGCGATGCACATGTTTGGAGCATTTAACATTTGACAGAGTTACAATGCATTTTAATGTTTGTATCTCAAAAAGAAATTAATTTCTCTCTCTCTCTCTCTCTCTCTCTCTCTCTCTCTCTCTCTCTCTCTCTCTCTCTCTCTCTTTCTCTCTCTCTCTCTCTCTCTCTCTCTCTTATCATGTTTCTTCTATAACAGTAATTTGTTCGTTACATTCTAGAAAACATTATAAGTCGCATCATTATTTTATAATTTTTCCTATCACTAACGTCACTGATACACTGATAGTTAAAAATTAAAATTCATTTTTGAGTGCCACTTATTGAAAAGACCAGCGGCCACTTTACAATGTTGGCAACTAACTTGCAGAAGATAAGACTAACGGCGTATGCGGTGTTTTACGGCGAACAACATTGCAAAACAAAGTTATCCTCTCATCAAGTATTCAATTGAAAATTATTGTCATCTGCTGAGTCGATTGATAGTTTATTCCTGAATTGTAAAAACATTTTAGTGCTATTGAAGGAGATGAAAAATTGTTGAAATTTCAACGTGTAGGCAGAACCTTTATTGTATGCACGTCAGACATTGATGATGATGATCAATTAATTGAAACTTTTATACGATTAATTTGCTTATAAATTGCGACTCTATCATCAAAAAGTGGTGAAATATGCAAGAGAGTGGACATGTAAATTAATGTAGAATTTTGGGCTGAATAATACTAACCATAGCAACAAAAATAAAAGGATGAGGTTTTTACTTTTACTTACAAAACAATAACAGCATGAACGACTATGATACAAATATATCATGCTAACAAGATAAGAAATTAAGAATAAAGTAGAAAAAAAAGAGATTATATTATTTATTTGACAAAAATATTTATTTCGTGTCTACCGTCTAGAAAGATGTACTCCTTAGTAGCATCTGAAATTAAATACATTTTTTTATATAATAGTTTATAGTCCTTTACACCAGGTGTTTTAAGACTCTAATGGCTGTATGTAAGAAGCACTTAAGTACTTCCTGTCGTGAATCAGAATTCGATCCTTTTTACTTTTCCCTCCTCCTTTCTCCAGGCTTGGGACTGGCTCGCAATTAGCAAGGCGGAGTTAAATTAAATAAATTGGTTAAAATCGTTCAAATGATGTGAATTTCGACTAACATCAACTTTTAAACTAAATAAAAATTAATTTTAAAAATTATTTGAGCAAAAAAAGTCAATTTTTGTAAACAACCAATCTTTATAATTATAATGTTTTTATTGACTTTGAATCTCTGTTTTCTTTTTTTTCAATCAATTTTTGAGCTACTTCATGAAGAAAGATTTTTTTCAAATTTTGCATACATGCACTTGCTTAATGGCAATGCAATATTCAATAATTAGTTTTGCAAGAAAAAAAAAATTAAAAATGTAAAAACAATTATTTTAAAATTTTATTTTCAATAACATAAAAGCATTTGGTTAAGAAATTTAGTTTTTATATTGTTTACTTGTTTTTTAATATCAACAATTAAAGGAAAATCAAATTTTTCAACACAAATTTTGTTTTTCTTTAATTTAATCATGTATTGTCATCCAATGTAAAGCTATGCTGAAAGTTTCAGTTTCAAAAACCTGGTTAAATTTTACTTGCAAGATTTGCGTACAGAGAAAAACACACACACACACACACACACAGATTTTAACCTAAATAAAAGTTTTTTAAAACATTTGTGGATGTGATTGAACACTTTTTTTGTATTTCATTGCTTTTTTTCTATATTGTTTTATATTTTACAAACTTTTATTTAGGTTACAATCTCTGTTTGTGTGTGTATGTGTGCGTGTGTGTGTGCGTGTGTGTGTGTGTGTGTGCGTGTGTGTGTGTATGTGTGTGTATGTGTGTTTGTTTGTGTGTGTGTATGTGTGTGTTTGTGTGTGTGTGTGTATGTGTGTGTGTGTGTGTGTGTGTGTGTGTGTGTGTGTGTGTGTGGCTTTCTCTGAACGCAAATCTTGCAAGTAAAATTTAACCAACTTTTTGACTAGCTAGGAAGTTGAAACTTTCAGCATAGCTTTATATTGGATCACAATACATAATTCAGTTAAAAAAAACTTAATTTGAACATCTTTCGTATTTTAAATCGAAAGTATTTGAAATTAAGGTTTGTGTTAAACAACTCGTTTTTTCCTTTACTTGTTTCTAATTGTTTTAATGTAATCATCATGAACTACTTGTTGTTCGAATAAAATGAATTGAATTGAAAAAAAAACTTTCTAAATTGACTCAGTTTCCCTTTCGCTGTTAAAATTATAGATTTTAACATATTATTATATTATATCGTGTTCTATTATATTATAATATATATGCCCGTCTTGTAGTAGTTCCATGGTCTCTATGTCTGATATTGGAAAGATAGCCGTCATCGGTAGAAAAGTTAAAAAACGTCTGCTCCTGTTCATTCTATGAGTGAACGTTTAAGCTTATATGCTTAAGTAGACTTTTATCGTTGTTGAAAAACTATTGAAAATTTTTATGTATATTTTCAAATAGCAAACTACTTTGTTATTTTAATTATTATATTGTGTTAATTTTTGACGTAATTATTACCTCCTACGCGTTCTATTATTTGTTATGGTAATCGACCAGGTATCACAATATAAACATTGAGCTGCCGCTAGTCGGGAGCTTTTTTTGAATGCTGGCGACGAGATGAGTGTTCGAGGTACTAATAAGTCTATTATATGTAAAATGAAGTCGGTCAGAGATAACCGTTTACCGATCATCTAGTCTTTCTAAGTCTTTTTTGTAAAATATTCAGCCTACTCTACTACTAATTATTAATCCATCTTTTAATTATAAAATGACTGAATGTTTGTTATTGGTTTGCTAGGCCATTTAGCTGGGTTTTATTATTGTCTAAATAAAAAAAAGAAATGGAATCGTTAAAAAAGTATTTTTGCTGTAAGTTTTGTTTATCGAACGACTTGTCAAAATTGCGTTTCTTATCGTGTCTTCATGTGATATGCACTCAGTGTCTTGTCAACTATCTCAAGCAGCTTCAATTTTCAATCAATAACAATCAATATTTATGCAGTAGACAAACGTTAAGTAGTAAAAGTAATGCGGAACCGGACTCAGGTGGTCTTCGTCAAGGCAATAAAGATGAAAGAAAGAATTCCAGGTTTTCGACGGTCGCACAGCTCTTTGACGATGACATGTACTACACTGTCGAATCAAAACACGTATCAAAAGATGACGATTTTTACGAAATCATCGAATCTGGAACTGGGAAGTCTTCAGATGAAAAGTCTTGCAAAACATCTCACGACAGCTACGCCGAGTACCAAGTTGCTAATAGGCAGACGTACTACAACCACCAATTCGTTCAACGCTGCAGGTCTCCTGCTGCACTGCAAGATGACGACAACATTTACGAGGAAGTGAACCGAAACAGCGTGAAGTTGTCCAGCCTGCGTGATTCGATGGAAAGCGAAATTTTCGATAACGTTGAAACTTTAAAATCGGCCGCTGAGAGTCCTGAAAATCCGTCGAAGTCATTTTTTAATGCCAGAGGAAAAACTTTGACTCGTTTGAAAAGAAACGCTGTGATAAGAAACATAAATAAGGAAGCGAACAGTCAAGATCCTGTCAGGTCGCAACAGTCTGCTGGTGAGGGAAATAATCCGAATAAAAGAACGAGCTTTCCGATCAATGGAGACTCCTTTGAATGTTTTCCATGTCCAGAATGCCACCAGATGTTCGCCATCTCATGTCACGGAGAAACGGTCGTCGATTTTTCCATCTTCCTCTCCAGTACGAGTTCTGCCATTAAGCAGCAAAGCGATAGAATTGAGGAAGTCGCAAATTCTCTCCTGAGCAGCGGTGACTCTTCTCGGGTCGAATGCGTACCGCCGTTCTGCTCCTGCCGTGCCGATAAAGTAAAGTACTGCGCTCGCTGCGGAAAGAGCCTTTGTCTGGAGTGCTCGACCGCGTTCCATCTCGACCATTTCTGCGAGAATTTGAGTTTCTTGACGGTCAGACACGAAGATCTGGTCAGATCGCTCGTCGACGTTAACGCCGCTAAGTGTCGCCACCTGGAGAGAAAGGTCGAAGCTTTCAATTTGCACGTGGTGTCCATGAATGAGACCAAGCGTGAAGTGATCGACTCCTTGTTTCGACAGAAAAAGCTGCTCATCGAAGAAATCGAAAAGGTTTTTAAAGACAAAGTCGACGAGTTGGAAAAGATGATTTTCTTAGAAGTTCTTGACCTTCGTGAATCCGTTTGCGAAATGGTCGAATATATGGCAAAGCTGAATCGTTGTTTGGGAATCTCTGAGATCTTGCTCAAGCATAACGATTCGATCATCGACCGGTCTGAGATTTTCAACCTCATTATCAACCAGTTTTCTGTTCTCAATCAGTTCGTACCGGCAGAGGGAAAAGGACTTTTGGAAGTCAGCTTCGGAGGCAGACCCGTAAAATCGGAAGAGGTTTCTTCCTTACTTGGGAGAATAAATTATAAACATTCAGAATTAGACTTCAGCTGTCGAGATCGCAATCGGAACTTAGCTGCTAGAAATCTGTCGTTCAAAGAAGATAATTACTTCTGTGATTCTCAAATCGCTCCTATTAAAACCGAGACATCAAATAGCGATAAACTCTACGCTGAAGCAGATAAGCCGCCGAACAGCTGTCAATCAAAACTAGGAAACAGTGAATTAGATGCACCACCAGTCTCGGATAAGACGAACAACATCGAATTGAGTCTAGCTGACGATGAAAAGTCGTTATTATTTGACAAACAAAACGTAACGCATCCGACCGGCATGGACAGCGAGGCAGATGCAGAGAACGATCTAAAAAGTGCCGAATTCGTTTCCGGTTCCGAGAAAAAGGACTCGTTGAACCGAAACGACCTCTCGGAGGACAAGGTCGTTGTCGATGACGACGTAAACAACACCGAGAGGAGCGGCATCGTCAATCCCACCGTATCGCTCAACCTCCAGCTGACCTCCGACGAAGAAGACTGCAGCGTGGTCGACATCTGCACTACTCCGGACGGTCGCATCGTCGCACTGGATGCGGAGAACAAGAAGCTCAAGACTCTCGACCTGGAGAACGTAGCCCTCGACGTCGTCAACCTCAGGGGCGTCTACAGACCGTTTTCCATCTCCGCTCTTTCTACGAACGGCGCCGCAAATGAGGACGACGGATCGTTCGTGATCGCCGACAAAGAGCCGAGGTGAGTTGCCTTTTAAAACGTGACGGTCAAGTAGAATGGTTTGAGCGACAGACTATTAACTTTTTTTTTTATTGAGATTTAGCATACGCCTTATCAAGACAAGTCTTGCTCAAGGCGAGAGAGGGAGGGTACTTGCAAAGGCAGCCATTTATAGGCGCCTACCCCTTTAGCAACTGCGAGTGACCTCCTTGCTTAGGGGATCTCGGTTTCAGTTTTTATGTGACGGCGGCTATTCTAGCATGGGCTCAGTTTTTTTTTAATAATCCATGCCTAATGACATTGAGGTTGTGTGTATGACAGATGTTAGCAGCACCTTGTATGTCCTTCATAACCTTTAGCTATAGTAATTGTTATGAGTGCACAAGATCTTTGCTGACTTAGATCCAACGATGCACTACAATGTTTATATTATATGCAGATCATTACCTGCAAATCTCTGTGGTTTTAATTTTCTTTCTCTGGCCATTTCTGAGGACAATTTTAGTTGCTGAGTTCTGACTTAGAACGTCGACGTATAAAAATATTTTATCGTGTTTTTGCATCATCCTTGCACTTTATGAAAGTCTCCTCATTTGCTCAAATTTCCCATCTGGTTTTTTCTTTCTTAATTTTCAGGTTTTCTCATTTTAATAGGATGTATGATTAAGAAAGCGAAAGTTTGTTTTTTTTAATTGTTGTTTAATAGCTTCAAGATGCTAATGAGCTGCAATGACATGACTTTTATTGATAAAATTTGTTGGGTAGAAATAGAATTTGGTTTTGTGAAACAATTACTGTCTTTAGACAATACTCGGATGTTGAATGTTCAAAGCTTATACAATCTTTGAGATACTGTGATGACAAGACAGCAGTACTGAATCAATTTGGGTCCTTTAAATATGATTGATCATCCAATGAATGTAATGTAATATATAGAACATTTGTATAGCGCCTCTTCATAGCAGGGCCATCACAGAGGTGCTTATGATATTTGTGGCTATCATTGATACAGTTAAGATTCTGAGATTAAGATTTAGCCTTGGTCCCTCCTATATTTTCTTGGTTTTAAAGTACCTTGGGTCTTGGATAGGAGCATGATAATTGCTGAGGTTTTGCAAAACTCTTCTCTGCTGTACTTATATATATATATACATTAATTGTAGCCTATAATTAATCATAGAACTAACAAATCGTTATTGTGGATGCTTGCATGATTCATATTAAGAGAAATGTGAGAGTATTTGGATCACGTACTTATGAATGGTACTGGGGTTGTTAACAATTGTCATAAATCGTGTGCCACGACAAATATCGCAATATCTTAGACAGTGACAAAACTGTGTAAGAAATTTTGTATTGCTATTTGTCCGATACCAATTGTACCAAAACTGAACTATACACCAAAATGGTGATAATCAATGGCCTGTTATTTTCATTTGTATATTGCTGCATTCCTCCAATGGATAAAATTGTTGTTACACTAATTAGCGGTCGATATTTTAGACAGTGGTGTTTATTTAAAACTTGAATGTACACATATTCGTTTTCGTATTTAAATATAACATCCCCTTCACGAAATACGCATCCTGCGAAGTTTTTTTTTTCTTATAAATTCTGTCTTTACTCGTGTGAACGCAATAATAATAATTGTCCGTCATTAATTCATGCGCCCTTGTTAAACTAATAGCGATAACAATAATTAAGAAAACCATTTATTTTCTTAAATATATATTTTTCATCGATCGATTTATTGATCAACCGACGAGTTTATAATTTTCTTCCTACTTAGGAATTGCCTGAGAATCATCAAGAGATCGGGTCACGTCCTACTGACCTTCGGGGCAAGCTACCTTCTGGACATCTCTGGCATTGCTGTCAACTCCCACAACCAGATCTTCGTGTCAGACGTCGTTCACAGGAAGTCCTTTGTGTTTGACGTTCACGGGAATCATCTGTTTTCTTTTCCCAGAGGTGATGAACGCATTTTAGGATTGGGGGGGGGGTGTTTTATCATTCAGGTTGGGGGGGGGTGTCCTTTGCAGTCCATGTATTTGTTCTGTGCTGCATATTTGTTAGTCAATGAAGTTTTTATCAGATTCATGAAGTGATTTACTTGTGATTTTCTTACGCACATTCATAAGATAATTAATTTTTTTTTACTCATGACTTTTTTAAATTATATTAACATTCCCAGCGTCTGTTTATTATCTTTTCTTCTTGTCATAGTTTTATAATCTGTATATGGTCACATTTAATGTGTCACTATATTCGGGTTTATTTCATTCATATCGAATCACAGTCGTGACAGGATGTCGGCTAAATTTAAGTTTAAAGCAGTCAGTTATTCTAATTTAATGTCATTCTTCTTCTTCTTTGAAGTATCCTCTTTTCAAGTTCCGACATCGCCAAGAATTTAAATAACCACAGCTGTTTTTCGTTATCTTTCTATTGTGTTTCAACAACTGTGCAAAAAACTCCAATTAAATCGCTTTTGAAGCCACAGAAGCGTCACAGACGTGTTGTCATCATTCTGCGCATCTAGATCATTTTTCACCCGAATTTTCTGCTCCATAAATCAGATTTAATTTTTTTTATTTCATACCAATTTTTAATTAATTAATATTTATAACTATGAAATGTTGCTTTCATCAATTGTCGTATCAGTGTAAAGATGTTCGAGAGTTTCAATTACATCGCTGAATTCAGCTGTTTCAAGTTGAAGCAGCACTTTCTTTACTTAATCAAATGTTGCAGAACTTAATTATGCATAGATTCTTATTTAAAGATGAAACAAATAATTATCTAACTTTATTCAATTATTTACAAATATACATACATATTTCTTTTCATTACAAATTGCAGGAACAAAGCACGGGAACAACTCGAGCGACTTCTGCCTCCATCCTCGGGCGATCAAGATCAACCCGGTCACGGATGATGTTTTCATCTACGACTCGCAATCTTCCTCAATTTTTGTCTTCGACAGGGTCGGAAGATATCTTTTCCAGATTCCACCAGAGACGTCCTGTGGCCGATGGCTACGACTGAGCAGTACGAGTTTCTATTCTAAAGAAACCTCTCCACTCCAGAGCATCAATTCTAGTCTTGAAACGGGCAGCAGTCGCTCCGGCGACCTTAAGCTATCCGGATTCGTGTTTGACCGAAACGGTCGTGCTTACGTGTCGTCTGCTTCGGGCGAGGCGGTTTCGGTTTACGACGCCAACGGAAAGCTTCTGACGAAACTGGAATCTCGACTGTGCGGCTTCAAGTCGTGCGTTCTGGTTGCGGCTCTTTTGCGAAACTTCTACGGGACGAATTCGGCAGCTTTGAACGAGGAAGCGAAAAAAGTCATTTCTAGTGACAGAAGTTTCGTAATGCTCTTAGATTCGTTGACGTTTGGCGTCTGCAATATCAAGCCGCTTTCTAACTGCGAATCAAATTCCAGTGCCAAGCCTAAGCCTAAGCCGAGGCTCAAAAAGCTGCTGAAAATGCAGTCGAGTTTATCTTCGGCAGACACGGATCCGATCAGCAGCTACATCGTCATGGACATGAAGACGCCGCCGAGCAGCTGCATCCAGCCCGATGAGCACACGTACTCGGTCATCAACGAACGGGACGTTCAGGGAGGTGTTGTCACTACCCTGCCGCAGAAGCACAAGACAAACAAGCTGAGATTCAGCGAGAGGCTGAAAAAGAAGTTCTTTAAAAAGTCTAAAAACGATGCCGCGGGAGTTCTCGTCAGCCTTAATCTCGAAGAATCCACGATAAACCCGACCCAATTAAAGCATTCCTGACCTGCACTGGTTTTTTCCACTCTGATAGTGACTCTTTGTATTGAACAAATGTTTCCATTGGACTCAATTGTTATTTGTTTATATTTGTTTTTATGTCTCATCTATTGAAGCAACATTTATTTTGTGTAAACTTTATTTTGTTAGCCTTTCTATTGTTTCGTCTTTACCACGACTTTATTTATACGACTGTTTGTCAGATATTTTTTTAATACATTATATCATTATATTTTTATCCAATTCTATGGCAATGTTTTTATATCAGAAAATAAAACAAGCATGAAAATACAATGGACTCTTGGAACGTTTCGATAAATAAGCATTTTTCGGTTAACACGTATCGCTAAGTCGAACGAATCATTATAAAAGATTACAGGCACCCAAACAACACAAACTAGCTTGTCTATATATATGTGAAATCAGGACTAAGTGGGCACACTAGATTTTAGTTTAGTTTTATTAAGTTCGGATGGATAGGTTTTCATGCCTGGCCAATTTATTTCGTATCTTTAAGCAGAAAAATTAATTAATATTAATTTATTTAAGCAGAAATAAAGGGGCTGCCATTAATGTGAACGGTTACCCATTTTTTTTCTAGTTTTACAAGGTTTCAAAACGCTATTTTTGAGTCAGAGCAAAAGAATAATTAACCCCAATCAATTTTTAATTTGTTAATAATTAGGACTTGTTCTGGAAGAGCACATTCCACAGTGCTTCATGATTTAAAAATATTGCGACATTGGAAGGGATTCTTTTTATCTGTTGACATCCTAGTTAAATGCCACTTATGAAAAAATAAGGAATGTTACCAAAAAAAATTTGAAACCGGCACAAACGTTAAACTGGTGCATCTAAATACGTAACAGACGGCGGGCAGCGATAAAATTCAGTACATATTATGTCTAATAAAAAAGTATGTTTATAAATTTATATTAATTCTTATTCATGACTTTGCAGGTGCAAATCTTGTTTTCATTGTTTGTTCTTCCAGTATGCCTTCGTCCCTTGTGTTTGTCCAAGTTGAATATGTAACTCTTGAGGGTCTGATTGTTCAGCACACTGGGCACCATGTCCATTTCTGGTATTTTCCATCCGACAGAAGAAACCCATGGTTGGTGAACCCTCATAAAGTTTCTCCACGGTGAAGGTGTTCGACCGTTCCTACAAAAGTACCGTAATAAAAGAATTTCATCGATGGTAAGCGCCTGTCTTTTATGAAAAATCTAGGCTACACAACTAATATATGTATAATAGCCCATGTCTGTGTAAGACGTCTGTGTAAGATGTCTGTGTAAGACGTTTTTGTGTGACGATCTGCTATCTATGGAAAATTAATTTATATATATTAATAATTATATAAACACATTTTTTATATATTTTTATATAGTTAAATAAATTAAAAAATATTTACTTTACTTAAATTAATTCAAAATATAAAAAATTATTAATATTTTAATCTATTTTTTTTCTTTTCATTTGTTTTAGAATGCATACAAATGATAAAACAATTTTTTCATTGTAATGTTATAAATGCATAAATAAATAAATAAATAAATAAATAAATAAATAAATAAATAAATAAATAAATAAATAAATAAATAAATAAATAAATAAATAAATAAATAAATAAATAAATAAATAAATAAATAAATAAATAAATAAAAAAAAAAATAAATAAATAAATAAATAAATAAATAAATAAATAAATAAATAAATAAATAAATAAATAAATAAATACATACATAAATACATAAATACATAAATAAATAAATACATAAATAAACAAATAAATAAATACATAAATAAAAAAATAAAAAAATAATTAATCAAATTATATTAATCAAAAAAATGTATCTAAAGTTCATCTTAATTTTAAAACATCCGTCCATGGGACGGGCAAAACCACTAGTTATAAAATAATCAAATAACACCCACGCTGTCTCCTCGAATCTAACCAATCATCAACAGGTAAGCTTTCCCACACATGTTTATCGTGTGAATACGATGCCTTATGAAGAAAAATAGGATCGGCTTGGGATTAAATATTTTAAATGTAAAAAACCATTGCTAGACAGCTTGTTTAGTTATGTGTATGTGCGTTTGCACGTCTGGTTATGATTGCATTAATATTGGCACTTTGTTAAACCACATTAGTCGGCGTTCCAGACCCAATGAGTGAGTGAGCGAGGCTATATGACATTATTAAGTAGATACATAATAAGTAACTCAAGTTTTTCGACTAACGACTGGATGTTTAAGCTGACCAAACCCTAGAAGTCATTTCAAGTCATAAAATATTATAACATTTCTCCAAGAAGTCATTTTAGCAAACCATGAGGGCAATATGTTAAAAGGTTCATAAAATCCAAAAATTAATCGTTTTAATGTTAACTTTATCTTCAAAAAATACTAAAATAGCAGATAACCGGGGACAGAAGCGTCGTTTGCGGGGCACAGGGGGGCAATTGCCCCCTAATGATTTAGCGAAAAAAATTTATTTTGGAAAACAAGCAGCTACCTACATAGTTTTTGGAGAAGATTTTGAAAAAGTTTTTAAAAATTAGCTGCCCTTTATATTGGATGACAATACATAATTCAATTTAAAAAAACAACTTTATTTGATCATCTTTCGTATTTCTAAATCGAGTGTATTTGAAATTAAGGTTTGTAATAAAAAACTCGTTTTTTCCTTTACTTGTTTTCTTAGCAAAATCGTTGTTTCAGGAAAGTTATTTTTTATATTTTTTTATTGTTGATTTTATTTGAGTGGTTTTTCGGCGACGTAATTAAATCTTTTATTTAATTTTCCCTAAGGGACTTTGTGTTGTGCGTTTCTATTTCTTCCTTTTTCTCTCCATTTTTTCTTATTTTTTTGTTTGTTTTTTTTATGCATATAATGATATTTGATGCAACAATAAAAAAAATTTAAATCGTAGTGGCTATCTTTCAAAATCTAATACTAGTCATTAATAACTATAATTCCGCATTGACAAATGAGTTCTCAAAAAATAAAATCATAATGTTCGCGTTTAATTTAAATAAACAATTTTAACATTTATTTATAGAGCGTATGTATAATCCGATATATACCCATTCTTCACAAACTCGAAACATTTTTACTTCCTCTTTTCATTTACTCCCAGTTTAAAATGCCGCAAAATTGAACATCCGGGCAAAAAGAAAGAAGAAAACAAGAGATAAAACAAGAAATATGAGCATCTAAAATTATCCACTTCGCACTGGCCCACAATTAACCTTGTTTTCGTTTATAGCATGGCGGCACAAAAGAAATGGTCAATAACTCTATAATTATTTCTTTCTGACTCAATTTTCTACAGCCGTCATCATTATCGACCTCAACGTCAACGTCATCGTCAACGTCATCTTTATCGACATCGGTATATAGTTGGACATCGGTATATAGTCGGTCTGCGCATGTGCAAGAACCAAGCTTGTTGAACGCCAACAATAATAAGGTGAAGTGATTGGTGTTGATACTTTCAATATTTTAAACTCTTCCTTCAAAAGAGTACCTGTTTAAATTTTCTCCAGCTTAGTCCTACCAATATGATCAAAATTCGGGTTTAAAACTTTATTTTAAAAATGGTAAAACCATGTTTTTTCCTAGAATCAAATAAGTTGAATAAATGACCTAACACCTAGCATTGTCAAGTCAGTTATCAGCTGCGACAGGAGCTGTCAGGACTGCACGGATTTAATATCACGTGTTCTTTTGCTCAGTGTTCATCCCTGACATTTTTGCAATAATAAGCAGGACTTCAACCATCGGAGAATTATTTTTAACCCATCGTGGTTACTTTATAAAAAAATGGTCAACTATATTGTCGACCTGTTTGTAGCGTTTAATATTATAGCTGAACTACTTATTGGTAATAGTTTGTTTATTATTTGTTAATAAAATCTATAATGAAATTATTTAAAATAATTAATTTTAAATTTTCGAATTTATTTAACATT
>OZ022243.1:2993520-3131020 GCA_963978895.1 Erpobdella octoculata | reverse complement strand
TGACACATAACAGCAGATTACCTATTTCTCTTTCCCTAAAAACTAAGGGTTGGAGGATTTTATTCCACCTCTAGACGGGCCTGTGGTTATATGTCAATTTGAACACGTTGTTGCAATATAATGTTGTTGCATTGCTGTCATACGCTGATGTTGTTGTATTGTAAGGAATACATATATATTGTTATGATTCTGCTGTGTCGTATTTGGTTTTTGTGACGGTTTTTTGTCGTGTGATGTTGTTGTAGGTAAACATATTGTGTTGATGAGATGTTTGTCGTACTGTTATGATGTTATTTTGATTTATTTGCGACAGATGCATTACTAGGGTGTTCTGCGCCCAAGGAAAAAACACAAAATCTGCCCCCCCTACATAACCTCGTTTGTTTTTGCTTCCAAAAAAAACTTGAAGACCGGGGGGACGGGAAGTAGTCGGAGCCACTTTTCACAAATTTTTTATTTTTCGCGAAACCTTAATTTTTCCTCCCAAAAAACCTGATGACCGGGGGAGTGGGAGATTACTCAGAGCCATAGAAATTGCTAGGTACAGCAAAATAATAATGAAAAAAACTTTTGCTAACTGACAACTGTCTCCCTGCCTCCCACTTACTACGCCTCTGAACTGCGAAGCTGCTGTGATCCGTCACATTTCGTGACAACTCCGTGAAAGGATTTTCATGAAATGTCACAGTGACACCTGCGCTTGCACAGATTGACAGTTAGAAATGAAAATCTCGTTGTTCAAACGCCAAAAACCAACTGTTTCAAGATTACCACAACAAGTCGAAAACATGAACATCACTATATATCATCATCACCGCCAACATCATCGTCATCATCAATACCTTCATTATAAACTGTCTCAGCTAAAAACTAACGTTAAAAAATAAACTACAATACATTAATCAAACCAAAGCATGATGACTATGAACTATCAGCATTTAAAATTGAACCTACGAGCATATCAATCCTGTTGTTGGGGTGGTAGCCATATCGGCCCGACCCATCGCCATCGTAGTGCCCAGAGTAGTAGTAATAATAGTAGTCGATGTAGTTTGGGTCGTCGTTCTTGTTGATGACGACGTCGCTGTAGCTGTTATCGCCAAAGTTGTTGTTGTTAATGTAGAGTTTATCGGCGATGTATCTGTTGACGTTGTTGAGCTTGTTGATGTCATAGTCGCTGTTTTTAACAACGACGAATCCGTCACTCCCGGCCAGCCACGCTGCTACAACGACGGCTAAAAGCGAAGCCACGTGGGACAGCAAAGCTGCTGAATTCGCCATTTTTATTTAATTTAAATAATTGATTCGTACACACACACACAAGAAATCTGAGAGAAGGTGTTAGTTTCGATTGCTCGAAAAGGACTCCACAAAACTCAAAGACTGATCAACACCAGAATTTAGTTATACATTTTTATTTGTTTACACTTTTTTTTATTAATTCGGTATTTTGTTATAATTTATCAATTTAAACGCACTTTAACAAAATAATCCTTTTCTCAATCACCAGGTCTAATAAAGCACTTGCGCCCTGAGGTGCGTTTGTTTGTGCCAATATATATATATATATTCGGATCAGGAGAGAATCTTCCACTGCATTTATCTTATGTTCAGTAACATACACTTTGGGTAACGAAATTCAATGAATGAATATGTTAGTTAGTTAGTTAGTTATATAAATTATTTGATAACATTTAATGCAAAATATGAAGATAATAAAAAAAATTTAATGCAACAAATTAAAATACAGCATAATATATAACTTGACACTTTTAAGGCAATATAAAAATAACACAAACACATTTAATGCATTTAGATTTTCAATAAATGTGTGTACTAAATAAACAAATTTATTTATCTTTAAGATTAAAATTTGTCGTCTTTTAAAGAGAACGCTCTCCTGTATATTGTATATATTGCAAATATTTCTTTATATAATTGGTGTCATCGTCAGCATCTTTATTGTAATCATCATCATTATAGCGTCGTCGTCATCGTCACCATCATCATCGTCATCGTCATCGTCATCATCATCATCATCATCATCATCATCATCATCATCATCATCATCATCATCATCATCATCATCATCACCATCACCATCATTATCATCTTCTTCGTCACCATCATCATCCTCATTATAGCCATAACTTAACGTCATGTCTGATGTCATCGTGACCTCCGAAGCCAGCCTACTTTCGGAACTAAAATTAAATAACCCATAAAAACAAAGTTTTTATTATAAATCCTTTATATACGATCCTAGATTTTTAATTACTAATTCCTTTTACAGCCCAGAGCCAAATTCAAAAATTAAAAATCCGTTAAAATTTGGTGTTTTTTGAAAAACTTAATTATACAATTTCCGATCAAACTGAAATTTTGATAGATTCAATTGTCTCGCAGCCCAAGTCGATGTGCCAAATTTCAGCTCGATCGGATAACGGAAGAGAGTTAATTTTGAGACTCAAAGTTTGTGACCGACAGACGGGAAGACAATCGAAAATAATATAAAGGATTTAAAAATATAGAAATTCCTATTAATGAAGATTGCTTGTCTTGTTCATCAACTAAATTATAAGCGAACAAAATGATTTTTTTATTTAAATATCCTGGGAAAAGCTTCACCGATTTTGGTAATAATTTCGCTAATAATTATAACTAATCTTCACTTAATCAATTTCAGACACCTTTGATCCACTTTATGACCAGGACAGGAACGGCAAAAAAATTCCGGACAAACACTCAATCATCATCACCACCACCATCATCATCACATAATCGTAGCTTTCATTATTTTTAAACACGTCGGCTAATTTATCATTATATAAAGCTTAAATTTTGTGTTGCCTCTTGTCGTAAACCTGGGGGGGTGAATAAAGTGGGAGTCCTGACTTCCCCCCTTTCTTTGTAAAATGCTAAATTGAAAAAAAAACTTATTTTTCTCAAACCATTTTGGACCCCCTCCTTTCACTAATCCTGTATGCGCCCCTGTAAACATCCACAGAAGCTCAAACATGATGCTCGATGACAACGGATGTGTAATAATGTGAAGTTAATTGTGGTTGTTTTCTATCTTCACAAATCTCCTAAATTTATTCAAACCTATGAACATAGTAGCTTTGCGACTGGCGGAATCTCTGATCCAATTTCGTTTTGCACATTCACTTTACGCTAAAATAAATTTTTCCAAACCCTTTCAGATGCTTCCTAATGGGTTTTCTATTCGTACAAAGTTCATGGAAACATCCACAACGTTATCATGCTCTCACGATAGCCGGCCACAGTTCGTCTCAACGAGGCCTGTCGTTCATCAATGAAATAAAAAAACTTAAAATCAACCCCTACAAAAGATATTTCACTCGGAAGTAGCATAATAAGTTCTCCGAGACCTGAAAATTACTAGAATTAAAAACCAGCTACAGAACGAGCAGTGTGGCTCAACTCCTCCTCAGCCTCACATTATACAAACACAACATTTCTTTAAATAATTTAATTTTTGTTTAAATAAATCTTTACATCTATCTAGTAATTTGATGAAACGAAAAGCTTTTAATTTATCGAGACGATTGCAACACCGACTATAAGAATTATAATCATCTCATCCGATCAATATCCAAAGATCACAACTACAACACATTCAGCATCATCTTGCAACGCTGTCAGCTCCGTCAATCGATTCCCCATAGTTTTCTGTCTTCATGTCGTTGAGACCAAGTTCTTCGTTCTGTTCGTAGCTTCTCTCGTAATCTTCCGTCATCAGTTGAGGATCGGGCTCGGGCGCTGTGAGACTCTGCAAAACGAGATTGTTTTTAATCACATTATTCGCGAGTCAAATAAATCTAACAATACATGAATTAGAAACTCTTATACAAAAATAGTTTATAGATATAGTTAATAAATATATAAAATTAATCTAATAACAGAGATAAAATGATAAAATGGATAAAATGATGTTACAACAAAAAATAACCCGACCAAAAAATGTATAATAATGTCTGTATGGAAAATGAAAAGTCTTTCAAGAAGAAAAAATAACTCTCGGAAACAACAACACCTGGATGTAACTATTTCCAGCCGGGTCATCAAGTATCAGATGAACGTTGAGCATTTCTCCGCATATGAACTGTAAAAAAACAATAACACTTCAAAACGCGATTCAATCTGTGGATGAAAAAAAGAATTTGAGAATTTCAACCAACCTGGTTCAGTTTCTGACAGAAACTGTGAACACGAGATTTGGTATTGTCGTAGGAGCTGTCCCCTCTCAGGAATGGATTCTTTTCGCTTAGCTGATATTTTAATATAACCGATCAAATAAATATTGCTTGAATTCCCATCAATCAATCAATTAATCAATCAATCAAAATTCAACCTGATCCCTGATTTGCGTGACCAAACCCTCGATGGTGGTGAACCGACCCCCGAGACTTCCTTCAACCATCTCAAAGTCCAGTTCGGGAATCTTCACTCCAGCTGTGTCGGACTGTAAAAAAAGTAAATATAGTCCGATCTCCATTTCAAACGCTCACCTATTTCTGTTGCAATTTACTAATTCTATTATTGATTTCTATTAATGAAAAAAAATAAAATGAATAATATTTGGCTTATCATTAAATCAAACTTTTCGTTAAGACTACTACTGCTTATTGCCACCTTCCCGAACGTGAACAATAAAATGTGACATCTTCGAAACACGTATAATTATATGATAGCAAATGCACGTGATGGCTCTTGCACCATGCCACTGTAGCACAATATTTACCATTGTAGCACCATATTTACCACTGTAGCACCATATTTACCACTTAACCTAACCTTGTTTCAATGCTCGTTGTGGCAGTACTGTAGCACCATATTTACCATATTTAATTCAAAGCAAACTAAAGAAGAAAACCTTCAAGACATCCCTATTCAGATCTTCCTTCTTAGCCACCACCAGGGTGATCTTCCTGCCCTTTTGTTCAACCCCTGTGCCACCCTTAACTTCGTTGTCACGGTGACCGCATGCGTCACAGACCGTAGCCATGATGACGACTTGCTTAAAGTAAGGAATATCTGCACAACAAATGTCGTAATTATTGATTTTTTTTTATTAAATAAATATTAAAAATAATGGTTAATTCTATAAATAATTATGGAAACTAAATATAACATAATAAATTTATCAATTTAATAGAAACCTCAGATATTACAAGATTTTGTTTATTTATATAAACTTCAATGTGTTAGATTTCCAATTTAAATTACAAGCAGATTGATTGCAAATTATTCTAAACAAACAACAAACGGAAAACAAATCCACACGTACCAACGACCTTCATGTTTGTCACGCACGGTATCATACAGTTGGGGCAATTAGTCTGAAAGGTCATCACCTGAAAGTCGTCATAAAAGCAAATGAGATAATAACGACACAATTTGATTTTGACATTTTTAAGGGGCAGATTTATTTCATGGCGACGTGACAACCTCTTCTTTGAAGTTCCAGTTTGGCTGGGACTGCTCGTCCTGCAGGGATTTTATGGCGTCTTTCTTCTTGACTTCCGGGACTGCTTCTTCATCGTCTTCCTGTATGTGTAATGTAATGTAATGTAAATGTAATATAATGTAAATGTAATATAATATAAATGTAATATAATGTAAATGTACTATAATATAAATTTAATGTAATGTAAATGTAATATAATGTATCTAGGTTTTCTTTTCATTTAAAATTTATAATCATCAATTATATAAAAACCACAAACACACATAAGATATGCACCGTTTCATAGATCTTTACAAGATTCATAATGGAACACAAATTAATTAGGAATTAGTATCACATATGAACACAAAACTGTCTCACACAGGAACAAAGATAAGCAAACATATAACTACACACACACATACATAATCACAAAACAAATGAAAATATACAAACAAAAAGTGAATATTTACTAAGTAAAACAATGTAATAGTAATACATACTGAGCAATAACCACACAAATAACAATCCACATGCACACACACACACCCACACACACAAATAGACATATGCATACACATAATTAAAGATGCACAGAGACAGAGAGACATACGGCACAACATCCAACGAGAATGTCCTGCTTGTGTGACCTCATGTAGTGGACCTCTGTTAGAAGCTCATCAGTATTGGGAGCGTTCGGGTTCTCCACGAAACTGTTTCCTGTCGGGTCGTCTAACACCTGTACAATCGTCGTGCAGGTAAACATTAATTAGACAGTGGATAATGATCTACGTAGTTGAAATTAAAAATGCCAGCTACATTTCAATCAAACGTCCACCAACACCACCACCATCATCATCATCATCACCACCACCAACACACATGCTAACCAGAGTGAATGGCTTCTCCAGAGAGTTTAATTGTTTCAACTTTTCGATGAAATCGTCTATCTTGGAAGCCACGTCCGGGTCTACTTTCTGTCAAAA
Source organism: Erpobdella octoculata (assembly GCA_963978895.1). Classification (NCBI taxonomy): domain Eukaryota; kingdom Metazoa; phylum Annelida; class Clitellata; order Hirudinida; family Erpobdellidae; genus Erpobdella; species Erpobdella octoculata. The sequence goes on along the minus strand of OZ022243.1, from coordinate 3,124,564 downwards.
GAGAAAAGTGGAAAATAATTTTTAATCGGTAACCAGCTGCACATTCGTATAATGGAAATAATTTATCTACAATAAAACTTTGTAACATACAAAAACAAAATATATTTTTTGATATAGAGTTTTACTTGTATAACGTGATCCTATTTCTTAGACCTACAGACCACGAATCACTTATCTAACTTGACTCACCATTTCACCGAAGTTGTTCTGTTAAATGTAATTCATAATTCAGAGACACCTATTAATACCCACACCCCTTGCAGATGCTGGCCATGTCGTCGGGATTCAAATCGCCCACTCGCAAGGTCTCCAGGCAAACACTGTATCACTATACCACCAGCACTCGCCCACGATATATTTTATATACATTTAAAGCTTATTTAAAATCAAAACTCAAAAAGCAAAAGTAATGAATAGATAAATAAATACATTTATATTACAAATAACTAAAGCATGTTAATATTTTTTTTTAAATAAAATAAAACCAGAGTATTACTCTTCTCTCTTCTTGCAAAAGTAATAGACCTCCGATGACAGATTCAATCAGACCTTCTACAGTGTTTATCTCTATATAAAAAGAAACAAAAAACGATTGCAATTGAAGCTACTTTCCAATAAACAATAAAACTCCTCACAATAGAATTCATAATAACCCCCATCACCATGCCTACCACAATCCAATGTTCACCAAATTTTTGAAAATATAAATAAAAAACCACTGCCATTCAATTCTATTTATTATATGTTCAATTTTAATATTTTTCCATTGACAGAACACATCCTTCTGAGCACTACCACTGACTTCACTTCAATAAACCTCCATATCACCCTTTCCTGCATCCCCATTACAATAAATTTCAACTTATTAACCTCCTTTTCTTGATGCAGGTTGTTCAAACTCAAGTTCAGGTATAGCGATCACAGCATAGTCTGACTTGATCACAGATCTGTTTAGGTCCTGAAAAAAAATATATAACTGATGATTTGAACCATTACATAAAAACATACCAAGGAAATGAAGTTCAAATAATTTAACAGCCCCTGCAAATAAACAGAACATGCAAAATTGAACATTTCTTAAACACATGTTCATCAGACTAGCTTATATCATGTCATGTTCAAATAGCAGAAAAGCACACCTTAGCATCGGTTACTTTAAGGGTAAATCTAATCCCTTTTTCTTGAATGGTACCGCCCGATTGTATGCTTGTGTCGGAGTGCTGACAGTGAGGACATTGAAACGAAGAAATGATGACTTCTCTGAAGAAAGGTATTCGAGTCAACATGAGTCTGGTCATGCCCTGTTAATAAATGTAATTTTTAAATTAGTTAGTAATCTGTAGACTGTAGACGTAGGAAATTTTGATATTATTTGCTGTTTATGCTCAATTTTGCTCATATTATTTATTACCATAATTAAACAAAATTATTCAGCTTATCAAACAATACTAATTTTCACTGATAACTAATTTTATCTATTTGTTACAAATTTATTGTATGCTTAATAATCATATTTCTTAACGTTGAGATGTTTTATGATAAAACATTAACAAACCTGTTCGTAGCAATTTAAACACAAACTTTCCATCTCCGTGACACTATCACCATCTGGATTCAAGTCCACAATTACAGGGTCAAAATTATCTGCTGCCATTTCAAACTGTTAAATTAGATCGCAATATAATAACTGTATGGAGAGCACGCCGGCTTTATTATCGCTAATGTAAACACGAATCGAAGAACCGCCCAATACTTAGTATTTATCATGAAAGTTGCTGTCTAATGTAGTAATGTGTAAGGAAAACTTTTTTTTAAATAAACAAACTTTTGAACTTTTTTAAATATTATATAATAAAAATTGTTTTGCTGGTAAAAGTGTAGTAGTGTAGTATTTTGTCTGTTTTCGAAAATTCGTTTCTTTTCTTTCCAAATATGAGGGGCCCATTTTAGAGGGTTATCTATAGACAAAGTCACCCGTGGCATCTAATGTATAAAAAAATGTATCGGCATCAAATTTAAACACTTGAGCCATTTTTTGAAATTTTGTAGTTGGCGTTCTACTGCCGAAAAACCATTAAAAACTTGTAACGCTACGCCCCAGGTATCCCAGTTATTTTCTTATGAAAACTATAAAAATCAACAAAGAAAACTGAACAATGTTTTGGAAATAAATAGAAATTGTTTTTAGTAACAACAATTCAACAAATTTTGGTTCAAAAATTTTGTCCAAAACGTCGAGCGACTTTAAATAAACTTTTCGTTAATTTCGAAAAAAAATTTTTTAAATGTTGTTACTACAAAATATCATTTTTCAACATAAGACAATTCTTTTCAATAACAGCAATTCAACCAAACTAAATTTGAAAAAAATATTTTTTATCCCAAAAATCATTACAAACCAGTAGTCATTAAATAAACATTTATGTTGGGGTTATGAAAAACAATGAAGGATCCTTATATATGAGTTTCATGTTGACTATTAAATCGAGGCAGCAACTTTGCGTTAGATTTGTTTTGAAAATGCTTTGCATAGTTTCCTTAGTTAAATAAATAAACTACCGTAAAAATCTGGTTTTTGTAGTAAATTAAAATGTGTAAATTCTCTTTTATAAAAACCACTCATCTGTAAGACTGTAATTTGAATTAAAAAAAAAACTATATTAGCAAATAAACCATTATTATGCGAAATTACTTTCCGACATTGAAATTATCAGTTCTATTATTTTTCATTTCACACATGGAAACTTTAATTGTAAATCATGTGTTCAACAGCAACATAAAGTTCTCACCATTCTGTTTAGTTGCCAGCCTCAAGCAAAACCTTTTAGTTCGTTCTAGGATTGAATGCATTTTAAACGGAAAGTTCCCGTGTCGAAGATTTCACTTCTACGACACAACAAAGAACTGCGAAATCTTAATAATCTGGGATTCATTTTATGACATCAGATCAAATGACACCAGTTGCCAGGCGTATGAGCAACCAGGTGGTAAAATAAAATTAGTTATTTAGATTTTATATTGTATACGATCTGTTAACGACAATATTTTTTTTTTTATTTCTAAAGATATATGCAGTAACGACTTCGTTCTTTTACCGGCAGCCGGGAGCTGTTTCAAAGTGGAATTTGGTGGATGGAATTGGACGGCTGCCAGAAATCACTGCAACAGCTTTGAGGTGAGTTAATGATGAGAAACATGAATAAATTCACAAATGCATAATAAATAGAATTTTTTTTTTTACCAATGCTTTTATTAACTCGTCGGCTCTGTTTCTCTGTCTGTTTCTCTGTCTGTTTCTCTGTCTGTTTCTCTGTCTGTTTCTCTGTCTGTTTCTCTGTCTGTTTCAAATCTTGCAATCAATTTTTGAGTCACTTCCTGATGATAGATTTTTTTCAAATTTTGCATACATGCTCAAGATAGAAGACAATGCAATATTCAATTATTAGTTTTACAATAAGTCAATTAATTTAGTTAATTTTCTTGAGGATTTTACCGAGGGGTTTCTTGAGGGTTTTCTTGAGGGTTTTCTTGAGGGTTTTCTTGAGGGTTTTCTTGAGGGTTTTCTGGAGGGTTTTCTTGAGGGTTTTCTTGACCACAAAACGCTAACCGACTGGCAGACTATTTTACCAAGTTAACACGAACCATACTCACTGACCGCGATTCTCAAGCGTGTACGAAATTTTCATGAAAATAGTTGAGATATTTAAATTCGATGCTTTTTGATGATATTTTTATTATTATTACCAATGCTTTTATTAACTCGTCGTCTCTGTTTCTCTGTCTGTCTGTTTGTTTCTCTGTCTGTTTCAAATCTTGCAATCAATTTTTGAGTCACTTCCTGATGATAGATTTTTTCAAATTTTGCATACATGCTTAAAATAGAAGACAATGCAATATTCAATTATTAGTTTTACAATAAGTCAATTAATTTAGATAATTTTAATTAATTTCGATATTTCGATATAATTAAGATATTTCGACTTTAACATAAAATAAAAGAGTAATATAAGAAAAAATTGATTGCAAAATTTGTGTTTTAATTACATATAAGAGCATTGGTTTTAAAAATTCGTTTTTAATTTACTTGTTTATAATATCTATCTAATGTCGCCGCTTTATTATTGAAAAACTATGTTGATAAGTTAGATATAAATAGAGTCTGTTTTATGACGTTAGCAGATGGAATACAAATGTTTAGATTTGATTATATGGCGTTACTGTTGATATCTTTTCGTTTTTTAAATTTGTGAAAACAAGTGATAGTTTGGAAGAGGAGTTCACACTTCACACTATAAAACCACCACTTTAGGTATGTCGGACCAACTTTTCTAACCGGACTCCGGTACATCCACAATCGCTTTATTATTATTAATACAAAAGTTATTTTCTACTGTATTTCTTAAAAACTATAGTTGAGAAAAATTTTGTGTGGTTAGAACGGATTTTGAAAAGTTCAGAATATTGTAAAAATAATTACATTTTATATTTTAATATGGCAATTTAAATATTAATTTCAGCAAAATAATAAAAATGCATATCCAGCTATGATCACAAGTAACAAAAAGAAGTTTGCAGTGAGCCATTATTTGGACTACCTTGCATCAAGTAGTTTCAGTCATTTTTTTCAATAATTTCATACAAAAACTTATAATATAATATAATACTTATAATACCTATAATTGAAAACAATTTTTAAAAAATAAAGTGAATGATATAATTTTCTGAGTAACTAAAATTGTTGAAAACCAGCTGTACAGTCATTACTCATTACCAAACAGGATTTTAAGTAAAATTACATAGAAATGAGAAAGTTATCACATCAGAATGAAAACCTACATTTTTGTTACTGTTCTAAAACAAAGCTTTTGTTGAATGACATTTATACTTAAAAATTAGTTTTTAGAGATTACAGTTTTTTTTCTCACTTTTCACAGATAACCTAACGAAATACCTGTGCACTAGAAGAGATAACTGGAGTCAATACGTCCTCTGGAATGCCGGAACTCAGCTAGCATGGAATAACTCTACATTTGCATGGAATCCCTTTCCAGAAACTGTCATACCTATAGATAACAATTTGTGGCGTAAATATCCCGGTAGCGAAATTAAAGGCCAATGCATGATAATGATGAGTGATTTAAACTGGTTGAATACAAGTTGCACTGTCAAGTATTGCGTCCTCTGTGAGCTGTCTCTGGACTGAACTCTGTAAAAAGAAAAACAAAATTATTGACAAACTATAAACAAGTTTAGATACGCTTTAGCGTCTAGTGTTATTGACGTGTTTTTCCCTATTTTTTCCTTTCTTTCTCTTTCTTTCTTAGTGCTTAATCAGTTTTTGTGATTTAAAATACTAATTATTGATGGCATTAAATAACTAGTTAAAATAAATTAATAGTTTTCACAGTGCAATTACTTGTTTTAAATTGTAAGTGTATTAACTGCATTTGTTTGTTTACATCGCGATTGTTGTATTTCAGCTGTTTATCTCTGAATGTATACAGGCTTCAGTAAAAAAAATCTTCTATTTATTATACAAACATTTTTTGTGGAGAAACCAAATTTGGAGAAATTGTCCAAGAAAAGCTATTTTGAGGTAAAAATAGATCTAGAGGGAATTTTTTTTAGACTGAAACTGACAAATCAAACGTTATTTTGTGCATTCGGAGTAGGGACGTCATTTGCGGTGGAAAAGCGGGCAATTGCCCCCCCCCAAGGATTTTCTAAAATGTTTTTATTAAAATTATAGTCATGACATTTTCGAAGTATTCAGAAAAGTAGCTACGACTACTACCGATCCTCTCCCGGTCATCAGCCTTTCAATAAGAAAAGGTTTAAAAGGGTTTTTGGAGCCGAAGGATTTTAGGAGTCAGTAAATAGGAAGTATGCATTATACAATTTTATTTTACCTATTTTTATTGAGACGTACCGAAGAAACATTAGCGGAGGCTATTGTACTGACCCCTGATGAAGTGTTACATTTATTTTTCAATTAATCAATGTAAACAATTATAGAGCGCCTCTTACACAGTTTTTCTTGGTCTGTCTGCTAAAACACCGTTGAATTGCCACTTTTTCATCAGCATGCATTCATTGCTACTGCAAATTCATGAACAGTGAAAAATTTATTTCATAACTTTTGTCTTGTATATAACTACCGATTCTCTCTCAGAATCAAAGAAGATTCTTTGTAGGCTGTAACAAAGTAACAATGTAAATGTACTTCCCTGATTATGAACATTTTTGGAGAAAAAGTGTATAATGTTTTGCGATTTTTTTTGGAAAAGTAGCTACGACTACTTTTCTTGTCATCAACTGTTTTGGACAAAAAAAATTATCATTAGGGGTAGGGAGATACAATTTTGTTTTATACAAATTTTGCCTCTCCCGAGGTTTTGCTGAAATGACGTCCCTGATTCGGAGTGCAAAATAAAAGCTTTAAAAGCTAAATTAGATCTAAAAATGTGTTTTATTGCGTTTCGTCAATGAAGTTTTTAGGTGCCAGAAGTTTTATTTCGAAAAATTGACAAGAACTCACAGGTGAACTTAATGAATTTTAAGATCTAGACCTAGCAACAAATATAGACAAATGCAATCATTTTTACCGAACTTCGTACTTAAATTATTTTTGTTAGTTTTCTGTATTTTACAATAAACAGAAAATAAAACATCATGGAACAGAGTGTCTTATTGACTATTAGAGAATAAAAGGTTCATGATTCTTGTTCTAATCTCCAGATGGCACGCAATCTTTTGTGCTGTCATTAATAAACAAAAGGAGGAAACGAATTGTAGAAGAGTTAATGGGTTTTTCAGGAAAGAAAGCTTTGTAAGACATTTTGGTTGGAAAAGAGTGCTTTTGTATCGACTAGACAAAGTGAGTCCACAAACAACAGAAGATGTCATGTGCATTATGAGTTGATGTAGTTATCACTGGTTAAAATAGAAAAAATGAAAATTAGCAGAAATCTGCATTATGTAAAGCATACAACCTTCATCTATAGGAATCATTTGTTGAAAACTTTACAAATTTCAATTTTAATGAGCTGCTCCGAGGTTTTGTCGTTAAAAGACTAAGGTCTCTGTACAACACCCTTCTGGATCAATAAATCCGTCTACAGGATACTACGAGCCCATCGTAAATCCGTTGATTATGGCTGAATTACTCTGACATAATCTGAGCATAACTTATAATTACCAAATGTTCTCTTAAAAATTTAACTGTGTTCGTTCAATAATAAAAATAATTCTACCAAAAATGAGACTTGATCAAAAAATGAATTCACAGTTTCATTGGATTGAAATGTTCTGAATTAGTTTAAAAAATTAGTTTAAAAAATACTTCAACTCAGGTTATATTTGTATGCACGTGAGAAATGTTTATTAAAATGTCAATAAAACACAATTGACAAATAGCGAGCGGAGAATACCAACATACAAAATTTCCGATGTATGTATGTATGTATGTATGTATGTATGTATGTATGTATGTATGTATGTATGTATGTATGTATGTATGTATGTATGTATGTATGTATGTATGTATGTATGTATGTATGTATGTATGTATGTATGTATGTATGTATGTATGTATGTATGTATGTATGTATGTATGTATGTATGTATGTATGTATGTATGTATGTATGTATGTATGTATGTATGTATGTATGTATGTATGTATGTATGTATGTATGTATGTATGTATGTATGTATGTATGTATGTATGTATGTATGTATGTATGTATGTATGTATGTATGTATGTATGTATGTATGTATGTATGTGTGTGTGTGTTTGTGTATGTATGTATGTATGTATGTATGTATGTATGTATGTATGTATGTATGTATGTATGTATGTATGTATGTATGTATGTATGTATGTATGTATGTATGTATGTATGTATGTATGTATGTATGTATGTATGTATGTATGTATGTATGTATGTATGTATGTATGTATGTATGTATGTATGTATGTATGTATGTATGTATGTATGTATGTGTGTGTGTGTGTTTGTGTATGTATGTATGTATGTATGTATGTATGTATGTATGTATGTATGTATGTATGTATGTATGTATGTATGTATGTATGTATGTATGTATGTATGTATGTATGTATGTATGTATGTATGTATGTATGTATGTATGTATGTATGTATGTATGTATGTATGTATGTATGTATGTATGTATGTATGTATGTATGTATGTATGTATGTATGTATGTATGTATGTATGTATGTATGTATGTATGTATGTATGTATGTATGTATGTATGTATGTATGTATGTATGTATGTATGTATGTATGTATGTATGTATGTATGTATGTATGTATGTATGTATGTATGTATGTATGTATGTATGTATGTATGTATGTATGTATGTATGTATGTATGTATGTATGTATGTATGTATGTATGTATGTATGTATGTATGTATGTATGTATGTATGTATGTATGTATGTATGTATGTATGTATGTATGTATGTATGTATGTATGTATGTATGTATGTATGTATGTATGTATGTATGTATGTATGTATGTATGTATGTATGTATGTATGTTAGCAATTTCTCATTACTCGGTGGCCGAGGCGGTCATCAGTCAGTAGTTTCTGAGATTGATGCGCGCTGCTAATGTACACTGTTATCCCTAGAAATTAAAAGAGGTGGCGCAGCAATAAACAAATAGTATTAAAAAAATCCGTCATTTCTAGTAAATTGATAAATACGATGCAATATAGATGTTCAAAAACATTCAAACAATATTAGGATCGGCTTGGCATAGAACGCATTTCAGTTGATCGCAGGCGTTCAAGTTAATAAAAGGAATAGAAGTACCAAGCATAGATATGTACATGCATGGATTTGGACTTGTTGAATATTCGTACGTTGAGAAAGCTACAAAATCAATATTCACACCAGGATACGGTTTCCAGACCAGCTTAGAAGAGACATTTGTTGGATCAACTCGTTGACCAGCATACCAGAAGTGATATTTCGAACCGGTTTGAAAACATCTGCTCATTTCCGTATCATCTGTACAAAACGAAAATTAATTTAAAAAAAAATCAAAAAACTTATTAATAAAACAGTAGAGACAAACGCCTAAAAAATTAACTAGAAACACTGAACTTACCTGTTGATATACATTTAAAATTTTTAAAGTTAAAAAAGAGAGTACAACATCAGATAATTTTGTAGATAAAATGTTTATTTTTATATACATAATTGGCAATTTTTAAACATCACGGAAACTACTAGATTTAAAAGCTGCTGAATTGATGCGTTATCTCAATTTTTTTCAAAAGCTTATAACTTTTACTGCAGATCTGAACTCTGGTTGGTCGAAAACAGGGGCGCAACTAGGGGGGAAGCAAGGGGCGAAAACCCCCCAGGCCAAATCGGAGGGCCCTGCAATTTTTCCAAATTCAATTAGTTTTTATTTGGTAAGGGAGGTGGGGGTGCTACATTTATTCATAAACTTATTTTTTAACATCTGCATTTCTATCATTAATAAATTCTTTAAGATACCAAAAAAAGATTGCAGATAGTCAAAAAAAATTTCGACTCGAGAAGAATAATTACATTCCAGAGTTTTGAACCAATTCATATAAACGGAGAAATCGAAATACACAAATAAATTAAAAACTCAGCTCAACTGCATTTTAAATTATTAGTTTAAGCACACAATTAAATATTCTGTATTTTACATCAATAGCAATTATTTACTTGTCATAGTTAACATTTCTGTTTTATTTTACAATTAATAATTCTCTACTTTGCATAATTAGCAATCAAAAAACTGTCATAACAGAAATATAAAGTGTTTTTAAACACCTCATATTCTGTTTCTTCAACAATACTTATTTAAACTGATGATTTTTACTCACAATAATCTTCAAGCGTAAACTAATCTAATTTGAAAAAATGCACATTTCAAAAAAGTATTAAAATTACTTACTTGAAACTTGCTGCAAATAATTGATCACTGCTCCAGTTGTCGACGGATAGACCAGTGCTGCCGGGAAAACCTTGTTTCCAAGTGCATTGCAAAGTTTCCTGGCGTCACTCCAACTCCACGATCCGTATTCAACTTTAAGGCAAGTGCTTGCAGAAGGCATGTAAATAAAATTATCTGGACAGATATCTAAATAAAATTGTTCTTTTTTTAAGTCTCACTTTTCATTGAAATAGTAGAAATCAAATAAATATCTAACTTTTTCTTATGTAGGCGGTCAACGTTTTATTGGAAACCAACTTCAAAAACGGATCCCAATTGTCGAGTATGTAGCATTCATTCATGAGACTGTTGTAATGAAATTTAATGCATTTTCTCGATTTCATCGTCAAACATTTCACCGTGCATTCTCTCTCGGACAAGACGTTTACTATTGTTTGTGAGATTGGAACAGTGACGACGTCTTTTACGAAATAAACTCCAGATTCGGACGAAATTTCAACGTAGGCCAGCATTGAATAAATATTTAATAAAACAGCCATTTGTAAAACACGACTGAAATTTCCGAGTAGTGCATACCAGGATTCCGACCGCAATTTTGTCTTTCTTTGAAAATTAATAGACATCGCAATTTCAAAGGTATTTCTGAATCAACGGGCATACATTTTTAAAAGTTATTGAAAAAACAACGCTTTGTAAAAACAATGATCTCATAAACATAAAACAATGTTATTTTAAGAATTCTAATACAATTTAAAAAAAAATTTCTTGATTATATTCGGCAAGACATATAGTTACCTATAGTTTCTCAAAGTGAAATCTTCTAGTACGAATATTATATAATTAATTATGCAAACGTTATAAATTGCTTTCTTTAAATAAATAATAAATAAATATTTTATTTTAAGTGGAGTTTAAAATGCTAATATTAGGTAATTAATACAAATTTTTTCGTTTCATTTATGTAAGAAAAACAAAGGACAAATATAGAAACTACCAGCCACCAGATCAACGAATGTAGGAAAACACCGAAGCAGTACAAACTAGTCGTATAAAATTCATTCTCGCTGAATGATCCTCTTAAATCAGAACAGCAGTTGGTCCTCACAGAATGGTAGCAGTCACGTGCCAGATGTGCTACAGCACAATTATAACGAGCAAGCCAAAAAAATCATAAACAATGAATAATGATACAGAATGGTTTGATACATAACGAAGCCTCCAATTGTTTTTCTCTCATTTTCCTCGCTAGTGAATTTTTTTCTTTTTTGAAAACTCTCTGACGGACATGGTTTATTATACCTGCTTTTCAGCCACGTCATTAAAATTTCAGAACGGTAGAAACATGGATCGATATCGATAGGTTTGCTCGTCAAACCATCATGTTTGAAAATAATCTCGAAAACAATGTATAAACGTCAATTATGAGAATGAATACAAAGAATGATTTGGAAAAAAAACAAATTTGGTAATCACAATTAAGTTTAAAATAATTCAAAATAATTTTTTTAATCACCACAGTTATAAAACACTGAAGATATTGTGTTTTTAACAGGTTTTTTTCAGTCTTACACTTTTTTTTAACACAAACAAGCTAAATTTAACAGGTTATTAGTAAAACTATGGACATACAGTCATTTTTAGATATATCAGTACTGTGATGAAAGATGATAAGCCAATAAAATTGTTTTTAAAGAAAATGCCTTTAAATTTAAGATTTGAAAAACAATTTTGAATATCTAACAAATAAAATTTGGTTTTTGATGTTTTTTTATTATTATTATTATAAAAACAAAACACAGCTTATAGAAATACCGATACTGTCACAGACAAAAATAAACAAAAAATACTACTAAAAGTTTGTTGGTTAAATTCAATCTACTTTTAAAATTGCTAAACATTTAATAAAAAAAATGTTGTAATTGTTGATCAAGTTCACGTATAGTTTCATTAGATTGTTGATTCAGTCATGCATAAAACGCATTTTGACTCGTTGCATGGAGACCAACTCCACGATTGGTAATTAATTGGTTTATTAGTTGCCTTAATGCCCATGCAGTCGTAAGATACTGACATCGTCTTGAAGTTGGCATAAGCATTAGAAAATTCTTCAATGACACCAGGAAATGGTTTCCAAACAAATCTTGCATTCGTATTGCCTGGTATTAATCTTTGTCCAGCGTTCCAGAACTCATGTTTGAGACTAGCAGCATTGCGACACATACCTGTTTCATTTCCTTCTACAAAAACAGCACAAATATAATATAGTTTTATATAATAACCTGTTTATTATTATAAAAAATGAAATAATATATACTGCGGACAACACTAAAATATATACAATTTTGCACCAGTGATGTCTCTTGGTTAACGCATAAACGTTGTAATTAGGTAATTCAATTCTTTTTTGACTGAAGGAGGACGGTGAGCTTTTAGAAAGACGAAATGAAAGGAAACAAAACGAAACAAAACAAAATGAAACGAAACAAAATAAAATAAAATTAAATTGAATAAAACAAAATGAAACAAAATGAAACAAAAAGAATTTTAATTAAATGAAATAAAATGAAATAAAACAAAATAAAGCGAAATGAAATGAAACGAAACGAAATGAAAGAAAATGTAATGAAAATTTGACGATAATTAAGGTGGCGTTAGTCAATAATTAGACGTTTAGATCAAGATCTGTGTTTTAATCATATTTCCGTGTTGGTCAAACCTTTACAGAATTTTGTTTTGGTGTGTTTCAAAAAACTACTATAAACATGCTACATACATAATTTCCGACGTTAGTATGTATGTTTCCAATTTTGCATAAAGTAGCGGCCGCGGCGGTCAGAGAGTCAGCGGTTGATAAAATTAATGAGTGCAGGCGTGTAATAAAACTTATTGTAAAATTTATTACTTATTGTACGCATTTGTACACTGTCAGTCCTAAAGATCAGAAAAGATGGCGTTGCAATCGCAAAATGTATAATATTTGAAAAAAGCGTCCTTTTTGACAGGATATCTCTAGTAATGCAAATATTTTGTTAAATTGTTGAAAAAAATCTCTTCAATTAAAGACAATTTTTTTAAAGATTATAAAGCTACTCACGCAATAAATAAGTAATATATGAGACAATGCCAGAAGACAGTAGTTTATTCCCAATGTCATTTCTAGCTGGAAAAATAGAATCTCCCATTTTGTTGCAATGATCTCTGGCGTCGGACCAATTCCATTGTCCGTATTCTGCTTTCAAACATACTTTTTTTATAGAATCAAATGCAAAATTTTCAGGGCATACACCTAAAAAAAATATTTTAGTCTTAATAATTAGGCTTGTTTTCATAATGGGTGGTTATAATTGAAGATTAGATAATAAAACATAGCATTGCGAAATTTTAAACATTTTTTCTACAAACTTGTCTTTTAAAATAACTTTACTCATTTATAAATTTTTTTATTTAATTAGTTTTTGAAAACTTAAAAATTAAATTTGAATTGTTTCTTCGTCGGTTTTGTTGTTTCTTGACGTTTTCGACCGCGGTTTTTGTACTGATTAACGAGTTTCTGTCATATTTTGGTGGTCTGCACAGTGTATAGTTGTTAGGTTAAGTATTTTTGGTGTTCTGAGGACTTTGTTTACTGAACCATTGATTATAATAATTTATTTACTCTATATTCCTTTATTCTTCTTTAAGAAGAATAATATTCTTATGTGAGTAAACGAATCGTTTACGTTAAAGTTAACAATATAGGTTTTTTAAAAACACCTGTTACCTGTGGCGCTACCACAATGGTCTGTCCTAGGCCCGATGCTTTTCATAATATACATTAACAATCTTGAGAACATAATTGCCAGTCACGGACTCAGAAGTCATTTTTTTGCTGATGACTTTCAAATCTATGATCACTTTAGGCCTGGAGAAAGTACAACACTCCAAACCACCGTCTCTGCTTGGATAGACGACGTTGGATCATGGATGCGGTCAAATCGCCTTCAGTTATACTCCATCCAATCTGAAGCAATCTGGTTTACAACCAGTCACCAGACGTTTCCCTGTCCAAAAGAATCGGTTTGAATCGGTCTTGACATGGTGCAGCCATCTGTGTGAGTACGAATCCTTAGTGTCTATCTAGCAGCAGACTTGTCACCAACAACGCATATCAAAAACAACGTCCACGCATATTTCAATGCACTACGACAGATAAAAAGTGTGTTCACCTTTTTCCCAGCATCTTTTTGGAAAACACTAGCTATTTACCTCGTCTTATCCAAACTCGACTATGGAAATCAATTCTTCTTGGGTCATCCAAATATCAAATCAATTGTCTACGTTCAGTCATTAAAGCTGCGGTCCCCGCCGACTTACACTGGCTGCCGGTGGATAAATGATTAAACTCAAGCTGGCTATACTTGTCTCTAAAACACTAAATAATCAGGCCCAGTGCTTTCTGTCTCCCTCAATAAACAAGATAACTGATTTCCTTAATAGGCGGTGGCTAAGATCTTCATCTTCAGCCTCACTTCCAACGATGAGATTGAAAATGGCTGGCGCCGCTTGTTCGCCGTTGCCAGCCTTTGGAACGAGCTTCCGACCACCATAACCGGCTCAGCGACTGTTGAAGAATTTCGAGAGAGTTTAAAGACGCATTTGTTTGTTTGTGGGCTAGAAATCTAAATGACATTATGCTACGTAAAAGTTATCAAATAAATAAATAAGAAATGTTTTTTATTTAAAAAAAAACAAAATATTGCGCTTTACAATTGTTAAAAAATATGTTAAAGATTAAAGAGACTTGACATTTTACCTCTCTTCGCATAAGCAACACATTTTTCATTTGCAGCCACAACTTCTGGATCTAAAAAATACCAATCTGTCAGTATGTAACATTTTGAAGTATTAAAGTACTGAATCCTGTTGCATCGTGTATCCAATTGTCGCAAGCATTCCACGAGACATTCTTTTGCAGTTACTTTCATCATGACTTTGTAAACAGTTAATCTTCTTTGACAAATTTCTATTTTGTACAAACTCCCTGTACACACTTTAGTACTGCTGGTGGTTAACTGAAAACACCATCCGCAAATGATAGTAACAGCTAGAAACCACTGGATTGGTTTGTTCCATTTTTTAGCAAGTTGAAGAAGCAGCACAATTGTTCTGTAGTTTTTCATTTTTAAAATTCTACAAAAAAAGTTAAACGGGTTATATTTACATTTAAAAACTTCCAATTAACATTTAAATTATGCGTTTATAATAAACTAAAATACAGTTAATAATATTCAAATTTTAAAATTTAATATTGATTTTCTAAAAAAATGTTAATTTTTAAACATTTTTTACAACATGGCAATAGTAAAACTGGGGTTTGTAATTCAACTGTTTTATCCAGCAGAACTTGTATGAAATAATTTCTGTAATGTTTTTTTTTAAAGTAATAAACTACAAACGTTAGCAAGTGTATTTTGTTTTCCCAACAGAAATTTCCAAACATTTTTTTCAACATAAACCTGACCAACGCAATTGTTTAATTTTTATTTTTTGTTTTTTTGTCCCGAACATGTTAATTATCTCTATTCTATAAACTTTAGTCCAACGAACGTTTTTGATTAATTGACTAACACAAAAAAATAAACTAAACTAACCGTTTTAAAATAAAATAAAATAAAATAATAGATTGCACCAAGGTTCAATTAATCATTTCATTCTTAAACTGAAATTGTTTTGTTGTAAATTTTCACGTCAATGTGCTAAAACTCGCTTTAAACATTCGGAAATGTTGCTTGAACGTACTGAAACTTGTTTTCAACGTACGGATATTCTGTTTAATTGTATCTACAGCAATTTACTTTGAATGTCAACCATTTGCTTTTCACTTCGAATTTTAGTTTGTAACAAACAAAAGTGAAGTTCTGTTTAGTTTAAATAAGGGCCGTAAATCAGAGGTGGACACGGGTTAGGTTGACCTATGGGATGGAATGGGTTGGGTTGGGTCCAATTTTGTTTGAAACATGTATGGGTTGGGTTGGGTTGAAAATATTTTAAATAAAATTTCAACTATTATTTTATATTTAGTCTAATGCTACTGGCAAAAAACCCATAAAGAAACCGTACCAGTGTTTATGGTCATGAAACTTTTTTACAATTTGCTCCTATACTTGTTTTTGGCACTACATTTGTGTGAGTCTCAAAATTGAAGATGCTAATCATACATTTCTACAAGCAAATCTGTACATTATCCTGCAATGATTAAATACAATGAAACTCATTAATGCTCAGCGGCGAAGCATCTGGTTCCGATTTTGAACACATGTTGAGTTTTTTTTAGAAAATTAGTAAAGAATATATCGATTCCGGAACTTTTTCTGTAGGTGTCAACGGACAGAAAATTTATTAGCTAATAAATAAATAATGCTACATAAATACAATTGTTTCATGAACAAAATTTTTGTATACATTTTACAAAAAAATCTTAACAATGTTTTAATTTTGTTGGTTCAACAACAGAAGTCGCGTTGAAACTAGTCATTTATGGAGCAGAAAGGCTCAAGTTCATGCACTTTAATTTTCTCAGCTTTTTGTAAGAAAAACAGTTAAAATGCTTTTTCTTTATTACTTTTTAACTTATTATTTTATACAAACCAACACAATAATTTTTCCTTAATTTTAAGAATACATGCAAACGTTCAACCCTGAATGAAAAGTTTTTTCTGTAGAACCAACCTGTTTCTAAATGATTGGTTGATTTTGCAAGCGCTGGTGATATGACAACCAGGGCCGTCTTTAACCTATTGGAGGCCCTGGGCATATTAGGATAATGGGGCCCTTATGACTTTGACAGAACACTATTTTGTTAGAATAGACAAAAAAATAGATAAACAAGGTTAAATATTTATTTTTTATTAACAATCACATGAAACGAATAGATAAATGTAATCTAGTCCACAAAAGTAACTCTTTTAACAGGTTAGTGTTTAAAAATCTAAGTAATTGATTTCAGATGGGCAAAATTGTTAATCAATTCTTTAAAATCTGTGCGTTTTGGCACATCAGATTCATAAAAACGAGATTTTCCAAAATAAAATAGACATTATTTATTTCTAAGTTAAATAAATGTATGAAGTTGTTTAAAAAAGTTTGTATAAACTTTACTTTGATACGCTCTATTGAATCAATGAATAATAAAATTAAAAAAACGTTTTATTATTATTATTTTTCAGTCTCTAATCTAGTCTCTACCACTATTGATATGATTTTATTTCGAGAAAAGTTCTGAAGCTTTTTGAGTTATTTGTTAAATTTCGTAAGAAAACGAAGTTGAGCGGTATACTTACATATTATATATTCTATACAAATAAGAAATTAACACAGCTAAATAAAAAAATGTATCTAAACAAAACTGTTTTTTTTAGATCTGGCTATTTTGTAGCGTCTAGTGACACAAGTGAGTCTTGAAAATATTGTGTGCAAACTTAAATTAAGTGATAAAATAAAAAACAAAAGATTTAAAAAAATGTATTTGTTGTTAATAGTTCAGTTGTTCAAAATCACAATAAAATAAAAAACAAAAGATTTAAAAAAATGTATTTGTTATTAATAGTTCAGTTGTTCAAAATCACATACATTTTTAATGGATTGTTGCTTGAGTTGCACATAAAACGCACTTTAATCCGCTGCATGGGAGCCAGTTCCATGTTGGATACTTGCTTGCGGTATAATTTCCTTGAAAATTCATGCAGTCGCCAGGAGCTGGCCATGTCTTGTAAATGCTGAAGCTATCTCTAAATTCTTCAATGACATCAGGAAATGGTTTCCAAACAAAACTTGTACTTTTATTACCAGGTATCAATCTCTGTCCAGCATTCCAGAACTCGTGTCTGAGAATATCAGGATTACGACATATATCAGCTTCAGTTCCTTCTGCAAAAAACTCACAGTTAGTCAAATTGGTTTATATCGGTATATTTATTCTATACTGCAAACTGCAGAAATACACAGTAATCTGAAACCATCTAGTTTGAAGCCAACTGAGCTTGGACCATCTCGTCGTAGACGTCTTAAATATTTTCGTTACGGTTGACTACAATGATAAGACATGTCTGCGATAACTTTGTTTTAATCGGGTTTAATTTTTCCAGGATCTAAAACGTTCTGGCTACTTTTGTTTTCTCACGTTGGACTGACTAAAGACACACCTTTGCAAGTAGACTTTCAAAAGGCCAACTGGTACACTAAATTAGTGTTTTATTAAAATTATCTTTCTTTTATTCTGGGTTATGATTGGTTTTAAAATTGAAAAAAGAACATTGAAGATCTTATTTTGCAGCACATCAATAAATCGCTTTACTGATCTAAATTGGTTTTCGTTTATCTGTAACAGCTTTTAATTAGTTTTTCCAAAAATGAATTAAAGTGACTTTGGATCATAAACATTATTAAAATATGTAAAAACACGTTTTTAATGACATTTAAACAACGACTTATTCTTTTTAAAAATAGTAAAAAAAATTATAATTATCACCTCTGAATGTTGGTAAAAAAATGAAACTACTCACCCAAAAGATAAGTCAGATATGAAACAATGTCAGTAGAGAGTGAAGTATTTCCTATATTTAGTGGTGCTGGAGAAACCGAATCTCCCAATTTGTTGCAAATACTTCTAGCATCCGACCAATTCCACTGTCCATATTTTGCTTTGAAGCATACACCTGACATCGGTTGGAATATAAAATTTTCAGGGCACAAACCTGGTTAAAAAATTATTTATACTATATGATTAAGTTAAATGTTTTAATGGTTCAATAGTACATTAAATAGTATTTTATTATTTGCAAGTTTTCAACCAATCTGTTTCTGTGGAAGCAACTTTTAATTTGTTTGAAAAAATGAGGACTCTGAACAATTTTACAAAAAGATTTATTTTGTAAACAATTTTAAAAAAGATATTTAAATTTTTCAAATATTTCTCAAGTTATTAAAGTTACACGTTAATTAATTAAAAAAACAAATTTTTAAATATAATTTCAAAAATTGCAGTTTGTTTTAAACAACTTGTTATTGAAGATAAAATTGAAATTTTACCTTTTTTCACATAAGCGACACATTTCTGGTTAACAGGAACAATCTCCGGAAAATAGAAACTCCAACTTGTCAATATGTAGCATCTGGTAGTATTAAGGTAATATTGAACTCTAATGCAATGTATGCCCAACTGTCGCAGGCATTCTTTGAGACAATCCGTCATACAGACATTATTTACTACTTTAAATATTGTTTTCCTTTGCTTGCAAACATCCATTGTATATTGTCCTTTTGTGCACATTTCGTTAAAACAAAAAACATTTTCAAAGCAGCTCCCACAAACTAAAATTATTATCACAATTAAATGTGAACTTAGTTTCCTATTTTCTTTGACATTAAGAGCATTTTCAAATATTTTGTTGATTAGTTTCATGGTTTCTAGTTTTAAGCAATTTTTAAGATCTTTTTTTTTGAAGACTTCTCTTCGAAATGCTAACAAAGTGCAGAGTTGTTGTACAGGTTTGTTATAAGCTTCTTCCACCTAATTTAAATGTTCATTATTCAAAAAAAATTTTTTAATAATAAAGACTTTGTGACTAAATAATATTGAATGTAATGTTTTAACTGTTTTAACAGACATTGAAAAAATTTATAATTAACGTTCTCCAGAAAAAACTAAAAATCGTTTTAAAAATTACCTAAATTTTTAACAATTAAACTACAAATCTCAAATATTTTAATAAATGTTTATTTAATAAATTAAGAGTGATTTTGTTTAAAGTTTTGTTTAGTTTAAAATTTACTAACGCTTGAAATAGTTAATTAAAGTTTTGCGTGATTGTCACGAGGAAAGAAAACAATTTAAAAAATAATAAATTTTTTGCAGCTTTATATAAGCTTTCGTTGAATCAATTTTTTCAAACTTCTTGTTCGTTTTCAAGAAGTAAGCAAGTGCATTACTTGTCTGTCTAAAGAGCTTCCTTCAACATTTACCAAGTGACAAACACTGAAGTAGCTTAAAAGTACTTGTCGTGTCTTGTTGTCACAACGTCTGTCAACGTGTAGACTCAAATGCTTTCAAATGACTGAAATGCACTGCTATTCTTTCAAAACCTAAGATAGAATTTGAGTACTGAAATGAAGGATGATATGCCATTTGAACTTTTCTTAAAAGAAAATTGTCCTTAAATTTTATGATTTGAAAAACAATTTGAATATCTAATAAATATTATTTTGTTTTTGATTTTTTGATTATTTATATTATGATAAAAACAAAACACAGCTTCTAGAGATACCGGCATGTCCTGACCTAAACAGTCTTAAATTAAAATATTTTATTTATTCAAACAACCGAAGGGCAACATTTTTACTCAGCATGTGATGATAAAAATTTAAAGATTGATTTTAAAGATAATAGAAAATCCAACTGAAAACCCGGTTATTTAAAACATTTTTTGCCCGTAATTTATGGTTGTGACCCCTGTGACTTAAAAAGATAAAATTTATGTACAAAAACAGTGTTTATGTTGAAAAACTGTATCTTGTAACACAAACAGAGTTCCAGCAATATTTTTCTATGCTCGTGATCAAATATTGGGTACCCTGAAACGAACCAGATACATACGGCTCATAATGAAGCTTTGGTAAACAATCTCTGCATTCTCTCAATTCTATCGATCAAAGATTTATGTTATGTATTCTACACAGAAGAGCAATATTAAAGTATTAGTCTAACGTAGACACAAAAAATTTTAGTCAGTACAAATCTTTATTTTGAAGCAAATGATTTGGGGATAAGGCGAGAATTAATAGAAGCAGAATGTATGATGATATTGACATCGGTTTTGAAAGTAAAGTTATCATCAACAATCACTCCTAGGTCTTTAATCTGCTCCACAACATCTAGTTGATAATTTTCAATGAAGTATTAAGAAATGTTTTTTATCTTTTTTTACCGCGGCTATCTGAGCACACCATACATTTATTGAGAGCCAAGTTGAGCTGCCAAAGTCTACTACAAGACGTGAGGTCACTTGTAGCTTTTTGAAAACTTGTGTTGGCTGTGATGGAATTTGATTAGTACTTGATATCATCAGCAACAGTTTAAATAAAAGTTTTTTAACTAAAGTTTTACCATTTTTAAAAACTGTAAAATTTAAAAAAAAAATATATTACCTAAAGTTTTATTCGATAGTTGTTTCAATCATGCATAAAACGCATTTTGATTCTTTGCATAGGACCCAACTCCATGGTTGGTACTTAGCTGATATATAAGTTGCACCGACAGTCATGCAGTCGTAGGATACTGACTATGTCTTGTAGCTAACAAACTATTAGAAAATTCTTTAATGACATCAAGATAGAGTTTTCAAACAAATCTTGGATTTATTTTGCCGGACAGTTCTCAAAGCTAGGTGAGGTGCAAAAGGGTGCATGCCAAGCATAAAGATTTGCTATGTATAAATGTTTTCATCTTTTTTATTTCTATTTTTTGTACATTGGTTTCCACAGGAAGTTTTTTTCCATTAAGTGAGCGAATTGTTTCTAAACACAACTTGATTGACTTGGGCATAAAACTACGTAGACAAAATATCCTTTAATTTTACTTAAAACGACATAAGATAAGGACTACTTATTTGCCCTTTTCTGTCACTGACATAGTTGTGATGACGAACATGCAATTTACATATAAAGAAGCAAGCATTTCCTGTTCTTTACACACTTTATGTTTATGTTTTAACATTTAGGGTTTCCACATCGGTTTGTGAAAATAACGTTTTTTACTTACTTGTTTATTGTCACGTTTTTTCAAGCCTATGTTTTCACAGCTGCAATTTAACTTATTTTTGTTGGCATTTGAAAAAAATGTCAAAATTCTTATATAGATAAGTTTTCAGTTTTCTTTTATTGTTTTTGATAGATTTAGAAATGACTAAAAGAGTACATTTTAATGTATCCATATGATCAGTCATTTTTGGCAGGGCTGTGACTAGTAAAGGCAGTGCGGGTTCTGGTTCGAGCTATTGCAGGACCATAGGTGGTACGAGTTAAAAGAAGCACCTCATTAATGAATAATAAATTTGAAAAATCTTTTATTTAGTTTTTCAGTCGCCTTACCGTCATTAATGTAATTTTATTTTGCTAAACGTTCCGCAGCTTTTTGAAATATTTTTTAAGCGGAAGCGAACTAAATGAGCTGTATACTTACATGTTATATATTCTACACAAACAAAAAATTAACACAATTGAACACAATTAATGTATTTTAATATTATGTTTTCATTTATTTTTGCATTTTTCAAGACGATTGCTCTAGCCACTCTGACTAATACATATGAAAACAAAAAAAAAGTTATTAATTTATCAAAAGTTAAAAACAAAACCAATAAGTTAGTTTAAACAAATCTGGCAATGTTTTAGCGTCTAATGACACACATGTGTCTCCAATATTGTTTTGTAAACTTAAATTATCGAACAAAATAGAAAAAACAGATTAAAAAATTGCTATAATATTTAGTAGTTCAAAATTATATGCACATTTATTGGATTGTTGCTTGAGTTGTACACATAACGCACTTCAACTCGTTGCATGGAACCCAATTCCATGCTAGATACCTTGCAGCTGTATAATTTGCAACATAATTCATGCAGTCGCTAGTAACTGGCCATGTCTTGTAAGTGTTGAAGGCATCTGCAAACTCTTCAATGACATCAGGAAATGGTTTCCAAACAAATCTCGAACTTTTATTACCAGGTATCAATCTTTGTCCAGCGTTCCAGAAGTCATGTTTAAAAGTAACAGGATTACGACATATATCCGTTTTATCTATCTCTGTAAAAAAATGTTGTTGTTTAAAATAATTTATATTGATGAATTTATTCAATAATGATGTTTAATGCAAGTAAATAAATAAACAATTGCTAGCAATTTTGTTTTGAGTTCATAAACTGAAACCACCTTCAACAAGATAAATAAAAACAATGAGAAAATAACTTTTAATAATTGTTAAACCACGACATTTTTTGTTTAAAAAAAGTAAAAAAAAAGAATTTTTTAATTTTGATAAAAAACATAACTAGTCACTTGAAAGGTATGTTAGATATGCAATGAAGTCAGCAGACAGTGATTTATTTCCTATGTTAATTAGTGATGGACAAACTAAATTTCCCAATTTGTTACACATTTTTCTAGCATCCGACCAGTTCCACTGTCCGTATTCTGTTTTCATGCATACTTTTGAATGTGGCATAAAAACAAACTCTTCAGGACACAAACCTGGTAAAAAAATAGTTACATTTGTTATTGTTTCAGTGAGTCATTAGCAAAATTAATAATAACTAGTGTTGTGCTGGCGCCAGCGCCTGTCTTTTTACAACGCTTATATTAACTTGCAACGTTGTTTGTTTGTTTGTTTGCTTGTGGGCTTGCTTGTTTGTTTGTTATTTCAGCACAAATGATGTTTTGAAAACACCGCTGCTGGTCCCATCGATGAAGTTAAGTAACGTCGAGCTCGGTTAGTACTTTGATGGGCGACATTAAATACATTAATCGGTTTTAAATAAAAAATTTTAACATTTTTTTGTTTAAATGTTAGTGCATAAATTTTTTTAAACACTAAAAAAGGAAAAATAATAAATTATATAAAAAATAATTTTTTAAACCAACGCCTGTAAACTAATGTACTAAAAGTTTTAAAATGTTATCTAAGTGTACATAATAAAAAAATTTTAACTAATCTTTTTGTTTGGAAGTAAAGAGCGTTGGGCAATAGTGGAATATATATATATATATCAGTTAATGATGAAAATGTTCTTTTGGCAAGAATGGCGGCAGTTCTGCATTGTGACAATATAACTATGCGACGTCGACGATAAAGTTTTGTGTAAAATTACGTGGCATTTTAATTAATTAATTTAATTTTGGCAATTCTTCAGAGATGGTTTCCGTTTTAACAATGTCATGGTTGCGCGAGATGTGAGGTAGATCTGTCGTTTGACAATTAATAGATTTTGCTTTACGACCGTAATTTTTAAATGTATAACAGTTTTATTATATAATTTATTTTTAATATCTCCCTATAGTAAAATAAATTAATATGTCATTCACGAAAAATAAATATTATTATTTTGTTTCATTATCGGTTTTAACTAATTTCGCTTTTCATTATTCTATCCATGTTTTGTTTTTTCTTTTCGGGCTCTGATGATGACAAACTAACTGTCAAAACGCGTTAGCCCTGTTTATTACTTTAACTTATAAGTAACACCTTTTAGTTTATTTTATTTATTTTATAACATAATTGTTTTTTTATTTTTTTTTTACAAATAAACGTAAATACGGCTGCAAACAAGGAATTCGTTAATAGTCTATCTTCCTAACAACGGACTTCCCTTCGACGTTTTGAGTCTTTGGCAAAAAAATTAACAAATACAAACTGGGCAATTATATTCAATGGAGTTTGCGTACAAGAGGATATATATATATATATATATATATATATATATATATATATATATAAAATTCTAGGTGACGTAAAGAACAAATAATAAAAAAGGAAAGTTTATGGCACTGTCATTGATTAAATATTTTCAATTATGAAAACCGCGCATGTTGAATAAAAGCCTAATGATATATAAGGATGGCATTAGAGAACGTTGACCTTGTTAATCCGCATGATCAAGTAAGTAAGGCTGAGAGATTATATAAGCATATTATAATTGAAATTTAACTAATTCGCAATAAATTTGAAAAATGCTAAAACATTTTTGGAAAAATTCATGAGTTTGGTTAATTAACGAGTTTTCTAAATATTTTTACAAAGTAATTCATTGTTACATGATTTTGAATTGAATTGAATATTGTAATAAAATATTTTGTCTAAAACGACTTTTTTTAATTATGATATTTATACCACTAATAATATTACCTTTTTTAGCAAAAGCAATACATTTTTGGTTAGCTGGCACTTTTTCCAGAGCATAAATATACCAATCTGTCAATATGTCACATCTTGTAGTATTAACGTTGTACTGAACTCTAATGCATTGTGTGTCCAACTGTCGCAGGCATTCTTTGAGACAATCCGTCGCACATACATTATATACTGTTTTAACTACCTGCACCTTTTGCATACAAACATCCAATGTGTATTGTCCTTTTGTGCACATTACGTTCACACCAAAGACATTTTGAAAGCAGCAACCACAAATTAAAATTAGTATTACAATGAAATGAAAACTTGATTTCCAATTTTTTCTGACATTTAAAGCGTTTTCAACTATTTTGTTGAATAGTTTCATTGTTTTTATTTTAAACTATTTTAATCAATCAAAATAAATTGAAAATTTGTTTTTAAATACTTATTTATATTTAGAAATGTGCTCTAAAAATACCGTTTTCAAAATGTTCAACAACTAAAATAGCAATATTTAAACATTTTCATATAATTTCTTACTTTATTTGATTATTACTGATCTTTTTAGTTACGTTTTAATTACTTAAAAACTAACAAACGTTTAAAACTGTTAATTAAAGTTTTGCGTGATTTTCTATAAGAAAGGAGAGCATTTTAATAGATATTAATTTTTTTTCGGATTTTTATAAGCTTTCGTTGAATCGATTTTTTCAGGCTACTTGTCCGTTTTCAAAAAGTTAGCAAGTGCACGTGTCAAACGAGCTTCAATCAATTTTTTCAAATTTCCTGTCCGTTTTCAAGAAGTGAGCAAGTGCATTACCTGTCTGTCTAAAGAGCTTCCTTCAACATTTACCGAGAAACAAACACTGAAGTAGCTTAAAAGTACTTGTCGTGTCTTGTTGTCACAGCGTCTGTCAACGTGTAGACTCAAATACTTTCAACTGACTGAAATGCACTGCTATTCTTTTAAAGCGTAAGATAGAATAACAGTTGCTGTATTAAAATGAAAGATGATAGGCCACTAAAATTTGTTTTTTAAATGTCTTCAAATTTTAAGATTTTAAAATAAAATTTTTTTGGAAATCTAACAAATAATATTTTGTTTAATGTGTTATTATTGTTATTATTATAAAAACACAAACAGTCCTAAACTAAAATACTACTCAAAGTTTTTTTTAGTTAAATTCAAGCTAATTTTAAAAATTCTTAAAAATTTAATGAACAAATATTGTTGTAATTTTTGGCTAGGTTCACGTATAGTTTTATTAGATTGTTGATTCAGTCATGCATAAAACGCATTTTGACTCGTTGCACGGAGACCAACTCCACGATTGGTAATTAACTGGTTCTTTTCTATAAAAAAAACCAATCCTATTCCAGAACAAAAACTGTCGCTTAAGACTTCAATTTAAATATTGGTCAGCAATCCTCTTCTATAGATTAAAACTGTCTACCATTTTATGCAGTGAAGCAAATTTGTTGGCTGGGTTTTTATTGTATGTATCCCCCATAATCCACAAATTCCATATTTACTTCAGGATATGGCTTCCAAATAAATCTCGAAGATATGCAGGTAGGTACTAATCTCTGCCCAGATCTCCAAAAACCACAATATTTTCCGTCAACCTAGCAAGTACTAAAACCTGTGTCATTTGTTAAAAACTCAACTTTTGTAATTTGTTCATTTATTTTTTAACCGAACTAACATTTATCTTTGGTAAGGTTCAATACGTATATTTAAAAAATACATTTACACAATAAAATCTTACTAATCATAAAAGGCGAGTAATATCTAGGTAGTCATTTTTGCTTCCACAGTTGTTGGAAAAAAGCTGGATAGATATTGTTGTTACAGTGCTGTCTGGTAGCGTTCCAGTACCTTGCTCCGTACTCAGCGTTGTTGCAAGACCATTCCCATGGATAGAAAACAATGTCTTCTAGACAAAAACCTAATAAAACATAAAGTACGCATATTGGTTTATTAAATCTATTTTCACTCTTTTTTATTGGTTTAGCGCAATAAATCAAATTTTTCAAAACTACAACATTTTTACATCTTAACCACACCTTTGGGATAATTTTTAAAATGCAAGTTAGACATACTTTGCCGTATATATGCTTGACATTTAGGAGCTGGGAATTCATCTTCTGGCAATGATAACAATTTATAAAAACAAAACACTTTTTATTATATCTGTCATACTCAAATTTCAAATATCCAGTTGATATGAGATAATGGACTTGACAGTGTAACTTTGATCTTGCGTAAATTTGCTCATACTGCAAATTCCTTACCTGTTAAAAAGCAAATTTAAGAAAAATGTTGCTGGATGCAGAAGCAAAATAACTTTTCCAAAACATATATTTTATGAAACTCATGAATCAATTGATCAAGAAGTTTGTTTGATGGCTTTTGAAATTTGTAAGTTTTATAAACATAAATTCTTTAATTGAAAACACCGTGGCTTCTTGATGAAATTATCAAAAATAAAAAAGTGTAATAAACATTTATGGTATAAAAACGTATCAGTATAGCTAAACATAATCAATGTTTACTAGTTATTTGAAAATTTTTCTTCTATTGATTTCTTGAATAAAAAAGTTGTTGAAATTTCATTCGTGCAAGCGAGCGAACATAGTAGGAATGGCGAGAGTGTTTAGCGCATAGACAGAAACAAATTTTTTTTTATGTTTCATGAATTGTTTAGGAAATTTCTTTACAATTGTTTCAAAATAATAAAAAAAAATTTAAAATTACTTCAAAAACATTAAATTGTTCAAATAAAAATTTTAAACCTATCAATTAAATACTTTAACTTTTCTGCTCCTTAGCAGTTTTTTTGAATTTTTTTCAAAGTAGTACTTAAACCAAAACCGAAAAACAGACTGATGCCTTTTTATTAAACTAATGCACGAATTGAAAAAAAATTCAAAAATCTGCTTTCTTGCAATAAAAAACTGAAAAGAAAAACTGTCGCACATGGTTAGCTAAATTTTCTTTCTCCTCGATTCAACATTGTATGGGGTAGGGAATGCAACTTCATAGAATTGCTCCTCGCACTTTTGACAAAATTTCATTTAATTCAGCAGCAACAAATACCCAAAAAAATTTTTTTTTCCAATTTCAATAAAATTTTCCAAGTTGTAAATGGAATTGAAAAGTAATGTAAATAAAAATTTGAAAAAAAAACTACAGTAACGCAAAACAGCTTTACTAACAAGTTAAAAAATCACAATTCAACTGTAAACATGTTTTAATGTCATCATTCCATTTACGGTAATGCAGCTTCCGTTTGACACAAAACGCATTTCAGAACGTTACAACCACTAAAGTGTATAACGTATGAAGTGGAACCTTCAAGCAAGACATCCATGCAGCTATCACTAGTCGGCTGAGTATTTAATCCCGCATAATCAACAAATTCCAGATTTACTCCAGGAAATGGTTTCCAAACATATCTCGAAGATATGATGTTGGGTACCAATCTCTGTCCAGCTCCCCAAAAATCATAATTTCCTCCGCTGACATTGCAAGTACTAAAACCTGTGTCATCTGACAGAACAAAATTACATTTAATAATTCGTTCATTTATTTAATTAACCGTGCTAAAAATACATTTTGGCTGTGTTAAGACGTTTATCTTAAGCAAATGTATCCGGTTAAAAACATCTTACTAGTCCTAAATGGCAAGTAATTTGCAGCCATGTTTGCTTGCACAGTTGTAAGAAAGTAAGCCGGATGTATGTTGTTTCCCATGTTGTTACAGTGTTGTCTAGCATCGTTCCAATTCCACGCTCCATATTCAGCTTTGTAGCAAGACCATCCCCACGGAAAGAAGACAAATCCATCCGGACACAAACCTGAAAGTTTCTTAAGTTTAAGTTCAAAGTATTTTTTTTAAATAATATTTTTTATATCACATCTATAACACAATTGTTTGGTTAATTTTAAAAATTATTCTGAAAATATTTTTAGGATTGGTTTGGTCCATTATTGTAATTGAATTTTTTGGTTTTATGTTTCAAATTGTCTACAAAATTGTTGTATGTAGGTATCAATCGTTATTAAGTTCAAGAGATTGAACCAATTCTATAAACATTTGTGAGCAAGATGAACATGGCCAGCTTTTCATTTGTGTTCACTTTGTAAATATACCAGTCACGCATGATGTCATTTTAAGTTCATTTCAAACATTTTTGGAGCGCAATGAAACTACTTTTTTTAAAAGATTTAAAATTTTACATCATTACTGCATGACGTGTTTTCTTAGACAAGTTTATAAAACCAGTTAGTTATACCTTTTCGCGAGTACGCTTGACAATTATGAGGAGCTGGGAATTCAATTTCTGGCAGAGGATACCAATCTATAAAGATGGAGCACTTTTTATCGTAACTGTCATACTCATATTTCACACATCGAGTTGACATTCGTATGAGACATTGGACTTGACAGTGTAATTTAGATCTTGCGTAAATTTGCTCATCCAAAATAGCATTACTGCAAATGTCTTTCTTGTAAACATAAGCACATTCCAGAAAACCGTTTCTGATTGTAGAAGCAGAAGAACTTGCCAGAACAATGGTTACATAAAATAGTACATGAGTCATCACAAGCAATTTATTAAGAAACTTGTTTGATCTGATTTTGATCTGTTTAAGTTTCATTATTAAAATCTTTTAAAATGAAAAAAACAGTAACTACTTGATAAAGTTGTTAAAAATGAATAATTTAATAAAATTAACGCTATTTTAACGCCACTTTTAGTCCAGGCGTAATAGAATTTAAACATTATTTAAACATTTCTTTGCATGTTATTAAACAAAGCACTTTATTGGAAATACTTTTTCTAATTTTTGTTTTTGTGAAAATATACAAACTTTTGAATACCAGCATTTATTTATTTTTAAAGTGATTACAAAACCTGTCAATGCCTGTCATTTTTGAACTTTGTTTTTGCAAACGAGCAAACAAAGATGGAAAAAAGAGAGAAAGAAAGAAAGAGAGAGAGAAAAACAAGAGAAAAGAATAAAAAACAAGAGAGGACAGGGGTAACTATGGTGATGAAAAATTGTATGGTGCATGAAAAACAGCAATAATCTTTTTAACGTTTTAAGATTTGCTTTTAAAATTTATTCATCTTTGTTTCAAAGTTGTATAAAAAATTATTTTAAAAAAAATCAAAAAGAGCTGATGATTTTAGTAAAAAATTTTTTAAATCATTAAGTTTTTCTCTCTGCATCCATTCTCCGACCACGGTACCCAATCACTGGACTTCCCTCTATTAAATTAGTGGGAAATTAACAACGTGCTCTATAAATGACGTGCAAATAAACGGCTTCTTAAAAAACAATCCTTTTCTATAAAACAAAAACTGTCGCTTAAGACTTCAATTAACATATTGGTCAGCCGTATACCAATTTATGCAGTAAGAAAAGCATTTTTGATCAAACCACTTTCTCAACGTTGGGTAAAACCTCATTTAATCAAACAGCAAAAACACAATATGACGACCAAATATATTTTTAATTTTAATCAGATAATTCATACTGAAAATAAAAAAAATTTAACAGAAAAACTGCTACACTAACAAGTAACTGCAAGCATGTTTTAATGTAATGCAGTTTCTGTTTGACACAATTTACATTTCAGAACGTTGCCACCACTAAAGTATATAAAGTATGTCGAAGTGAGACTCTGAAGCAAAACATTCATGCAGCTATTACTAATCTGCTGGGTATTGTATCTCACTTAATGCACGAATCTCCCGGTCCGCTCATTTTCCCGTTCCGCTCGTTCTCCCAGGTCTGTTTTTAAGGAAGGTTCAACGGGTTCAACACACCTCCTCTGGAAATACCGGGGAAAATTTTTAAAGTTCGTTAAATATGGAATTTTATGACGTGCAGCAGAGTTGTTAAAGTTATAAGGTTAGCAAAATTATGATATTTATGAGATATAAATCACTCAGTCTGGAACGTTTCCTGACTTTAAGATTTTAAGTTTTGAATTTTCTTTGTGGCAACAAAAATGAAAACAGGTAGAAAAACTCCAGCAATTAATTTATTTTTGGTCTGCAATAGGGAATTTTATCCAAATAAAAAAATTCTTCTCCAGATATTTTTCAACATTAGAAATAATTTATTCTTACACCAGAAACTCTACTAGCATCAGAAAAGTGTTGAATACCAACAATGTTTCATTGTTTACGTGTTTACAAAACGTCCTTGGTAGTGCTGCCTTATAGACGCTATTTAGAAAGCATTTTCTTTAGTTATCTATGCTCGTAGAATGTTTAAAACATTTTTATTTAGCAAATTTATTGGAGAGCAAGTGCCTTTGAATTTAAGAGAAGGCGCTTTATAAGTTTTTGGATTGATTGATTGAAGTGAAAACTTTGAGTCAATAATTTTTCCTTTTTTCCTCCACTTTCAGTTTCTTTTCTCCGATCACGGCACTTAGTACGTTGTACAAGAGCTTATTTGCTCTAGCAGTAAACTAACAATATGAATGCCAAAAAAATTTGTTTTATTTTTTATTTATTATTTTCAAATTAAAAATGAAATCAAATAGCGGAAAACTTTTAAATTTGAAAAAAAAATACAGCTACAGATAAACTGCTAGACTAAGAAATAAAACAATCACAATTCCACTGCAAACATGTTTAAATGTAACCGTTTCACGTTATGTAAATTCCGTTTGACACAAAACACGTTTCAGAACGTTACAACCACTAAAGCATGTGAATTATATTGAAGCAAGAAATTCATGCAGCTATCACTAGTTGGCTGGGTTATGTATCCCCCATAATCCACAAATAACAGATTTACGCTAGGATATGGCATGTGATCAAATCTAGATTAAAACACTATTTATAAAAAAAACAATTTAAAAAACAAAAAGCATTAAAATTACAAACACCACTAGACCCTTGCATCATCAACAAACTAAGGAGAGATGCTGTCAGTTTGACAGAGAGCACATTTCTTTTCATCGCACGAGTCCCAGGCCGTTTTGGTAATTATACGGCTAGCCCAATTGAAAGAGTTGAACATGCAGGAATGAGAAGATGCAAAATTTACATATGATTTGTAATCAACGAACTCAACTTCAGATCCAGGATACGGTTTCCAAACAAATCTTGCAGATAGGTTACCGGGTATTACTCTCTGACCGGCGTTCCAAAAACCGTACAATGAGTTATTCGTGTAACAGTTGATGTATCGAACATCATCTGTTGAAAAAAACAGATTTTCTTAATCAAAAAACCATAAATAAGTGGAAAATAGTTATTTTAATTCAAATTATAACTTAATTGTCAATTTTTATAATTTAAAAACATCACTAAAACCTCAGTAATAAGTAAATGATATTACTTTGAATATTAGCTATGTAGGAGGATGGCAATCCAATTTTTATAATAGCCGGATAAACAAACATTCCCATTTGATTGCACTGGTTTCTCGCCTCCGACCAGTTCCATGATCCGTATTTAACTTGGAGACAGGTCCAAACTTTAGGGATGAAAACAAAATCCGATGGGCACAAATCTGTAAAAATAACTATAGTTTGAACTTGTAGTAAATTAAAAAAACAGTTTTATCCAAAAAGGTACCTTTTCTTAAGTAGCCGACGCACTTCTGAGGAGACATAACCGTGAGTCCAAATTTAGGATACCAATTGCTTACAATGATGCACTCTTTTGCGTAGCTGTTGTACTGGATCATGACGCACAACTTTTTTAGCAACTGCAAGCATTGCAGCTGGCAAAGTTTTACAGAAGAAGTTGTCAGTTTGATCAATTCATAACCAAGATAACACGGCTCTTTTCTGAATAGAATATCAAAGTTGTTTGCATCGCTTTCGACAACGTTTAAGATGCAAATAAAAACCAGAAACTGGGCAAAAAAGTTCATTTTTTGAGTAACTACTTAATAAAAAGCGTTTTTATTATTATATTATATTAATTAAATAAATAAAAAAGCTTCTAAACCAATTAAAATTTAATTGTTTAATCCTGTTTTCACATTATTCAATCTTTAATAGTTTTTTAATAAAATAAAGCTTGTTAACAAAATAGTATTGGAAAACGTGTTTTGTATTTCCAAAAACAACAGTAAAATAATTTAATAACACTTATAAGGTTTATTTTTCTTAACACGCTATCAACGACAATTTTACAAATTTTCAGAAACTAAGCCTTGAAAATGTCTCAAACCATTTTATAACCTCATGTTGAGTTGGAAAATGACGCAAGTGCACTACGGCGTGTCTGTCAAAAGCCGCAACATTCACTGAATAACAAAACATTGGAGTAGTCTAAAAGTACTTGCAATGTCATGTTGTCACAACGTTTGTCAACCTTAAAAATTGAAGACTTTTAGTTGTAAACAAAATGCATTAATGCTCGATAGACTACCAACATTAAAGAAAAGAATAACAGCGGACGTTGTTTGTCAAACATTTTACTAAAAACTCAAGCACTTTAAAAATAAATAAATACATATATATATATATATTTATATATATAAATATATATATATATATATATATATATATATATATATATATATTCTTTTAGGCAAACTCGATTGAAAAAAGTGGCGCACTTGGCTGAATCGATTTTATTTTTAATTCTTTCCAATACTCTAAATCGGTTTAAAAATAATTTATTCCCAAACACAAACTCCATAATCTTATAGGCTAATAGATCTATTTCGGCAATTTTTTGCCATCATCAGAGCCGTTTAACTTTTTAAAATAAAAATTATAATTATTTTAATTTAAATATTTTTTATGTTGTAACATTTGTATATAATGAATTTAAATTTTATTTAAATTGTATTTTAATTCCTTTCAATTAGTTGTATCTTTTACCATTTAGTCACTGCATTTTATTTTAAAAAGTTAAACGGCTCTGATGATGGCAAAAAATTGCCGAAATAGATCTATTAGCCTATATTAGCACTTGACTGGATTGGGTCTTTTCTATCAAATCGAACACATCTTATCCGATTGGGCCGGGCGACGTCGAGAGTATCGGCCGTTGACTGTGGTGTGCCTCAGGGTTCAATCTTAGGTCCACTTCTCTTCATCCTTTACACAAGCCATATTACTCGAATTGCTTCTTCTCACGACGTGCAGACTCATCTTTACGCTGATGATACTCAGCTGTACATTCATTTTGACGTAACCGACCTGCAGTCCGTTAGAGAGCGTCTTGTCGCCTGTGTCAGCGAGATTCGCGTTTGGTCCTCGTCTATGAGATTGAGCCTAAACCCCTCTAAAACAGAACTTATCTGGTTCCATCGAGGGAACATCTCAACGCGACACCTGGATGACTGTAGTCTTCAAATCAGTACTGACTGCGTCATCACCCCCTGAAGTCTATTAGAAATCTTGGTGTGATACTGGATAGCTCCTTGCTAATGAATCTACATATATCGGCCGTGGCACGATCTTGTTTCTTCCACCTACGCCGCATCCGACAGATCAAGGGTGCCCTAAACAAACACTGCGTGCGGATTTTGGTCCAGGCTCTTGTTATTTCTAGATTAGATTATTGTAACGTGGTCCTTGCTGGCCTGCCGATGACTGCTCTTCGCCCGCTCACTGCGGTTCTTCATGCTGCTGCACGTCTTATCGGTGGCATCTCTCGACGGGACCACATCACGCCTCTTCTCCGCCAACTACACTGGCTCCCCCTACCGGAAAGAGTGACCTTAAAACTCTGCTTACTGGTTTACAATATTTTAACAAATCGTGCCCCTGCCTACATGACACGGATGATAAGCCTGTGCTCCTCTCATTCTGGTCGTCAACATCTACGTTCGTCCTCCCATGGTGACGCTGTCATCCCAAGAACTCGTCGAAGTTTCGGTAAACGAGCATTCGCCGTTTCCGGGCCCGGTGCATGGAACCAACTACCTAAATCTATGCGAAGTGCTGTTCTAAATGAAGACTTCAGAGCATTGTTGAAAAAACACTTTTTTAATTTGACATATTGTTAATGGCATTCTTAGTGCAAGACTCTTGTTTTGTTTTAGATAAAATAAAATAAAAATAAAATATAAGATTATGGAGTTTGTGTTTGGGAATAAATTATTTTTAAACCGATTTAGAGTATTGGAAAAAATTAAAAATAAAATCGATTCAGCCAAGTGCGCCACTTTTTTCAATCGAGTTTGCCTAAAAGAACATATAGCGCCGAAGTATTCAAAAAATATATATATATATATATATATATATATATATATATATATATATATATATATATATATATATATTAGAAGTGCCCGTCGCGGCTTCGATCGCTTGAAATTAGAGAATTGGAACCGTGCATCCATAGTACAGTACAGCACAGGCCGATTTTTCATGGTCCGGCTCGGCCCAGCCTGTCGACAACTTGGCCCGCCCCGTTTTATAAACCAAAATTCCAGGCCCGGGCTGGCCCGTTTCTACAGCATTACAATCCCTAAAAACTTGGAAAGAAATAGATTTATTAAATAAAATATTAGAAATTTTTTAGCGATATTCTGACTCTGTTAAAATTTAATACAAATCCAACTAATCAGTTTAAAGGTTTATTTTTAAAAGTTAAATTGTTTTAAATGTTCAAATATTTTGTGAAGTAATAGCGGAACTTTATAATCATAAGATTTCTAACACTTAAAAATCACATGTTACTACTAGTTACTGTTTTTAAATTGGTGCAATTCTGTTCGTTTAATAAATGCGCAATGCTGTAAATCTCAAATATGAGTTCTGGAATGCTGGACAATTCGAAAAAGCTTGTTCAAGATTACTTTGTTTAATGAGCTTTTAATTTTAAGATAAAAACATTTCCGGTACAATATCTTAAAACAACTTTTAGCTCCATTGATCCTAGGCGTCTAGTCTAGTTGAAGAAATAAGAAAAACAATTTTAAATGACGTTATCATTAGTGCAGAATCATTGTGAGTAGCAATCAAAACAGCCAGAACATGAATGTCACGTGTTTCCAAACAAATTGTAAAGCGATGGAAGAAATAAAAACTTAAAATACTAACTCATTTTGGTGAAAACTTGAATAAAAAGCACTAAATAACTTTTATTGACACAACTTGTGCATTATTGTGAGACGCGTTGGTCTAGTGGTTCGATCTGAAAGCTGACAACATTGTAAAGTTATGGTAACCTAACCTAACCAATAAATTTATTATTTTTCTTAGTTAAAAATGTCGCTTCTTTTTAATACTTAAGTATTGCAGGTATTTGAATTTAACCATTTTTAGATAAAATACCAACAAACACATACTGAAAACACAACAAAAGTTTATTAAACAAGTTTAGATGAAGTGACTCTCAAACATCAATAATTGAATCCATGCTACATTCAAGCAATTTCAAACATTTAACCAAGAAACAAAAATGTTTATTATGACTTTCATTTCAGTAGTTCAAGTTCACGTAAAGTTTTGTTGAAGTGTTGCTTCAGTTGTACATAAAACGCATTTTAGATCGTTGCATGGACTCCAATTCCATGTTTGATACTTGGCAGTGGAATAATTTGTAATAGAACTCATGCAGTCGTCAGGAGCTGGCCATGTCTTGTAGATGCTGAAACGTTTTCTAAACTTTTCAATGACATCAGGAAATGGCTTCCAAACAAATCTCGTATTTTTATTGTCAGGTATCAATCTCTGTCCGGCGTTCCAGAACTCATGTACGAGATTGACTGGATTATAACATGCATCTGCTTCGTTTTTTTCTACAAAAACTGATTGTTATTAAAATGAGATTATATATGTTGATTTATTATATACTAGCCGTGCCCGTCATAACTTCGTTCGCTGGGAATTAGAGCATCCACAGTAGCGTACTGCACGGCCGATTTCTTACGGCACGGTCCGGCCCGTCGACAAATTAGATAATATCTTGCCATTTTTTTATAGTTTTATTGTAAATCAAACTGTTATTGCATTTTTGGAATTTACATTATTTTTATTGCGTAAGCATCCACTAAGATAGGATTTTTGAAAATTTTACTCCTGAGGGGAAGAAACTGGAAAACAAACTTTTTTCTAAAACAATGTATATCTCGAAAACCAAAAATGAGGAGATTTTGAAATTTGGTATATGGATTCTTCTTGAAAAATAAAAAGATACGTGTTACACCATTTTTTGAAAATTCGGTTTCCCGACGTTCGGCGCATATACAACATCAAAACTTCTCTAAAAAAACATTTATAAAAAATAATACGCCCAACGCTTTGTGATATTTACACATTTTGTGATAACCACACACTAAGTGATAATCAAACATGACAAAGTGATCACACTTATCGATGTGATCACACATTTTGTGATAATCGCACAATTTGTGATAATCACACATTTCATGATAATTATACATTTCATGATAAAATTATGTCATTATCACAATTGTGATAATCACATAATTAGTGGTAATCACTAACTTTGTGATAATCACATTTTTGTAATAATCACATTTTTGTGATAATCACATTTTTGTGATAATCACATTTTTGTGATAATCACATTTTTGTGATAATCACATTTTTGTGATAATCACATTTTTGTGATAATCACATTTTTGTGATAATCACATTTTTGTGATAATCACATTTTTGTGATAATCACATTTTTGTGATAATC
This sequence comes from Erpobdella octoculata, assembly GCA_963978895.1. Taxonomy (NCBI): domain Eukaryota; kingdom Metazoa; phylum Annelida; class Clitellata; order Hirudinida; family Erpobdellidae; genus Erpobdella; species Erpobdella octoculata. The sequence goes on along the minus strand of OZ022243.1, from coordinate 3,087,020 downwards.
ACATTTTTGTGATAATCACATTTTTGTGATAATCACATTTTTGTGATAATCACATTTTTGTGATAATCACATTTTTGTGATAATCACATTTTTGTGATAATCACATTTTTGTGATAATCACATTTTTGTGATAATCACATTTTTGTGATAATCACATTTTTGTGATAATCACATTTTTGTGATAATCACATTTTTGTGATAATCACATTTTTGTGATAATCACATTTTTGTGATAATCACATTTTTGTGATAATCACATTTTTGTGATAATCACATTTTTGTGATAATCACATTTTTGTGATAATCACATTTTTGTGATAATCACATTTTTGTGATAATCACATTTTTGTGATAATCACATTTTTGTGATAATCACATTTTTGTGATAATCACTTTTTTGTGATAATCACTTTTTTGTGATAATCACACATTTCATGAAATGTATAATTATCATGAAATGTATAATCACATTTTTGTGATAATCAAATTTTTGTGATAATCACAATATTGTCTGATTCCGAAAATGACTTTCATTTTCTTCCCAGAACTTCAGGTTTTTTTGCAAAATGCTCTTGAAGTTGCAAAAAAGTCGTATTAGGGGTATTTTGTTTCGTTCCCGGTCACTTTCCCGTTCTTGCTCATTTTCCTGTTCCGGCTGCAGATCGCTCTTTTGTTTCCACTTTAGCACTCTCTCCCGTTCCCGTTGTCGTTCGCTCTTACGTTTCTTTTTTCTATTGCTCTCCCGTTCCGGCTTGCTCTTTCGTTTCCGCTCGCTTTCCCGTTCTTGCTCGCTCTCCCGCTCTACCTTGCTTCTCGCTTCTTCATCCGATCTCATTTTTTTCACAAAAACCATCTTCTATCGCCTTTCAATGTTGTGTTTATTTTAAATAACAATCGGATAAATGGCGTAGCAATACAAAAAGCACACACACAAACACATATATATATTGTAATTTCTATTTATGTAATGTTTAACAAAAAGCAAAATTGAGTATAAAACTTTATTACTTTAAAAGTTTGTATACGGTTTTGAAAGTTATTTTAAAGTTTTTAAACTATTAGAAACCAATCTGTGTTCAAGAATTGAAAAATTTATATATAAAGGTGTGCTTAACTAACAATTAAAACAACTAGGTGTGCTACAGTGAAAATTGAAAAAAACTACGAAATTGATTGTCATTCGAAATTACATTCACGGTAACCTAAAAAAATAATGCAATTGTGATTGAGTAAATTGCTAATGTGATGGAGTGAATTACAAATGCGATTGAATGAACTGAAAATGTGATTGAGTGAATTGCTATCTTATTGAGTGAATTGCAAATGTAATTGAGCCATTTGCAATTGTGATTGAGTGAATTGCAAAGATGATTAAGTGACTTACAAATGTGTTTGAGTAAATTGCAAATGTTATTGAATGAATTGCATATGTGATTGAGTGAAATGCAAAAGAAGAAATAAAGTTAATCTTCAAAATATAATGAGATTAAAAAACAAGTTGTACATTTGCGATTTAAAAAGTTACTTAGGGCCGTTTTCAGGAAAAATTTACAAGTTCAAACCATTAAACATATTTTTCAAAACAAAATAGGTTAAATACGGAAATGAATGATGGGTAAAAAAGTTGTTAAAATTATAAAGCTAGCAGGACAATGATATTCATGATACATAAATCACTCAGAGTGGAACTTTTTCTGGCTTTTGAGTTTTGACCTTTCTTTGTGGCAACAAAAATGAAAAAAAAAATCAATAATGAAGATAGATCAACTCCAGCAATTAACAGTTTGTTTTTCAACAATGGAAAAATTAATCCAAATATAAAAAACCAAATCCAGACCTTTTTCGACACAAAAATAATTAAATCTCTTATGAGAAAATTACCTTGACTTGTTATCCTTAGCATACCTAGGAAAGTAACTATTGACTCTAAAGAAATTTTTAATTAATTTGCAAATAGCAGTCGGCATTGTAGAGTCATTTCAGCAAATCCATAGATAGCTTCACTTATTAAAAAACCTTTCATCCGCAAAAATTAAAAAAAAATATTTTTTAAATCTCAATACACTTTTGAATCCAAAAAAATTGATGACCAGGGGTATTAACTCAACATATTCATTTTTATTCTTAACGGTAAGGACTTTCTTTAAAACAAATTTTTCAAAAATTCTATAAATTTTTTACTTACAAAATTGCTGATGACAGAAAGGGTATTTGGAAGTGCATTTTCCCAAATTTTTTCTAAAACTTCCTTATTTATTTTATATAAATAATTATTTTAAGTACAAAAATAAATAAAAATTATTGAAATATAAAAAAAATAGATTTTGGAAAAAAAATGGCTACCACAAAATCTTTTTGTAAAAAATCCTGTATGTGGCCTTGATTGCATTATTCAACAAATTAAGGAGAGATGTTGCTGGTTTGGCAGAGGGCACATTTCTTTTCATCGCACGAGTCAAAGGAAATGCCCATAATTAAACGAGTGTTCGAGTTATAATAACTGAACAAGCAGGAATAAGAAGATGGTGTTTTGACGTTTGCTTTGTAATCAACGACTTCAACTTCAGATCCTGGATACGGTTTCCAAACAAATCTTGTAGATAGGTTACCTGGTATTACTCTCTGACCGGCGTTCCAAAAGCCGTACGATTCGTTCAACAGGTTCTGTGTTCAACATCATCTGTGAAAAAAATCATTTTTTCAATGAAAAAACATTAAAAATTAGAAAATAAATATTAAAACTTAATTATAACTTCGGTATGGTTTTTTATAACTTATTATTATCAAAAACATCCTTAAAACTTTAGTAATAAGTAAATGCTATTACATTGAAGGATAGCTATGTAGGAGGATGGCAATCCAACTTTTATAATAGCCGGATAAACAAACATTCCCAATTGATTGCACTGGTTTCTTGCCTCCGACCAGTTCCATGATCCGTGTTTAACCTGTAGACAGGTCCAAACTTTGGGGATGAAAACAAAGTCCGATGGACACAAACCTGTAAAAATAATTATAGTTTGAACTTGTAGTAAAATTTGAAAAAGTTTTTTTTTTTCAAATGTACCTTTTCTTAAGTAGCCGACGCACTTCTGAGGAGACTTAACAGTAAGTAAAAGTTTAGGATACCAATTGCTTACAATTCTGCATTCTTTTGCGTAGCTGTTGTACTGGATCATGACGCACAATTTGGATAACAACAGCAAGCATTGCAGCTGGCAATGTTTTACAGAAGAGGTTGTCAGTTTGGTCGTTTCAAGATCATAATAACACGGCTCTTTTCTGAAGAAAATGTTGAAGCTGTTTGCATGGCTTTCAAAAACGTTTGAAATGCAAATAGAAATCAAAAAATGTATAAGAAAGTTCATTTTGTTGTGTAACTAATTGAAAAAGAGCATTTTATATTAATAAGTTAAGTAGATAAATAAAAAAAGCTTTTGAAACAATTAAAATTTAAATGTTTTATCTTCTTTTACATTATTCAACCTTCAATCGAATTTTTAATAAAATGGAGCTCAGTAAAAATATAATATTAGAGAACTTATTCTGATATACAAAAACAAAGTTTAACAACGGTAAAAAATATAAAAATACTAATAGGTTTTTAAACAGACTATCAACAACAGTTCAGAGTGTTAAAAAAAAAACTTAAGCACTGAAAATGTTTCAAATCCTTTTATAAGTTCCTGTTTAGTCAAAAATTTACCAAAATGCACTACGGCGTGTCTAACAAAAGCTTCAACATTCACTGACTAACCAAACAATGGAGTAGTCTAAAAGTACTTGCCATGTCCTTTTGTTATAACGCTTTTAAACGTTAAAGTTTAATTGCTTTCTAAGTGCAATTTTCTTGCCATCTTTTTTTTCAACTAATTCTTCCTCGGTGTAAACAACAATATGACATGACCAGTAGAAGAAGCAATGTGCGTAAACAACTCGTAGCGTTTTTCGAAGCCACTCATCTCAGGTTTTTGTACAGCACCGGTCGTAAGGTAAAGTTCTAAATTTTTTTACTCCAGGCTGCTCAATAACAAACATCGTCGAGCTTTAATTTGTCAACGTAAACGCATTGGCGACCGGTGAGTACAAATTCGCAACTATGTCCAGTTTCTCTCTGACCGGCTCGGGTAGTCGAAGATGAAACAAATCGAAATGAGAACATCTGACGCAATTTAAGGTAACATCAAGTTTGTGAATAAATAAGGTGTAATGCCTGCCACAAAATACAGGAATAATAACGATAGCAAGGTTCGTTAAAAAGTATTTGTTGATACTTTATTTATCAACTTCTTTTGAAAGAAAATGGCCAGCACCAGACACAAATTGGAATTATTTGATCCATCAAGATGTTTCTTCATACATTGCAGTGAACGAACATTAACTACGGCCGAGTCGATGTACTTTGTCGGGTCCATTAATTCGTTCAAAAGAGTAGGAAAAAAAACTCAAGTCTCATCAAGTGCAACGTTGCGCATACGGTGGCAATGCTCCCTAAGGTAAATAGCTACATTGCTATCTTTAGTTCTTTTGCTATCTTCTAACGTCTTAATGACTTCCTCATTTGGCGTGACAGAGTTGATTCGGCGTTTCTTATATTTTTCTTCTTTTGCAAAAAAAATCTTGTTGCTTGTTGTTTGCTTCGATGGTCGTCTGTCAACTCTTTTTCAGTTGGTAAATTTGCGACAGCCGCCACCCTTTATCTTTATGTAGTTCATTTCGATTTTCATGACTTTTATTCTTAACCCCGCCTCGCTAATTGCAAGCCAGTCCCAAGCCTGGAGAAAAGAGGAGGGAAAAAGTAAAAAGGATCAAATTCTGATCCACGACAGGAAGTTTTTAGGTGAATGTTTGTTATTTTTACTGTTTCAACTAATAGAACTCGTAGGTATTTACTTCAAGCAGTACTTTTTAAGAACACTGAATTACCAACGTCAACAACTGTTTTATTTTTCTATTGCAAAGTTTCAAGCGTTTATTCAAACTGTAAAAAACTGTTTAATTTTTGATTAACAGAAATAGAAATGAGAATAATAACAATAGGAACGATGCGTTTTTTAACGGCACCAATTTTAAGTTGACATGTTTTTGTGAAAGTTGAGTTGCTTTGTTTCTGAATATTTGCCCAAACGATTGTGTTTAGTGTATTAAAAAATGTTTCAAATTAATGAACATTTAGTTTGAATGTTGATCTAAATATAATACAATTCCAGTGCAGTTTTCTAAATTTTGAACCGAATAATTTTAATACAAAACCATGTTGTATCAATTACTAATGTGCTTGTTTTCAAATGGTCTTGTTTCATCTATCAAATCATTTTAACTAAGAAAAATTTCTGAAAGAAAAATAATTAAGAACATTGCAAAACAGTAACGTGTTAATGCAGAATAATGATTAATACTAATCCCAAGTAGTTGATTTAACAAAAGTTTTTAACTACGAAAAAAGTATATAACAGTGAAGTTTGTAATTTTACTGACGGACGTAAAAGTATCGAATGTATGTGTTTTTTTCCATAGAATACTCAGTGAGAAACGAATTAAAAATTTGTTTTTTTTTCTATCTAAATTATGCAAACAACTTGTTTTACTGAAAAAAAACGGCAAGTACAGTTTTAATTATTTCTACCCTATGAATAATAATTCAAATGTCAACAAACGAATATTGACAAAAACAAAATATGAACCGAAATTTGAGTTTCAGCGTTGCAAATTTATTAGCACAAATTTCTAGTTCATGTCTTTTTGTCAAACTAAATTCAATTTGTTTCCAATTTGTAAGCAGAATTTTACTCTAAATGTTTTTAATAAAGGTGTTGACATTTGCAGGGCCGCCGAGAAGGCCGGGGGAGCAAATGCACAGTGTCTCGGAGCGGTATTAATGGTGGTCCCAACCATTGAAAAAATCTCAGGTCAGCAATGGGACAAGAAAAACTTAATACTCTTGCAGTTTTGTATAATGGTGAAATAGTAAAGTACAAAGACTATCATGACATTATTGATGATTTTGTTGCTACCAAAGCAAAGAAAAAGAACTTATGATTTTTTTATGACTTAGTGTTTCAGTTTTTGATACAAACATCATATAGACCTGAAATCAAATATGTTTATATGTTTAATCAATAATTATTATGTTTGTAGTTGCTTTGCTACATATGGAATTATCAATAATGAAAAATTATGGAAAACTTGAAAAGAACTCTTAAGTATTTAATTACATAGCATTTATTATAGATAATATATTTATAAGCTATCCGACTATAATTGGTCAAACAATTTTTTTAATCAACTTTGCATGAGCCGGGGTCTTGAGAAACAATCAGTCACTAGGCGCTGGATGCGCCATCAGAACTTCAACCTACGGGCTCTAAATTATTAAATTTGCCTTTGCACTCATTTGAATATTGAAGATAAAACTAATGCAATTTTTTTGGGTAATATTGAATCAACTTCAAAATTTGATCCTATCTTGGAGCGTCATGCCGACAAAGTTAAGCAGTTGCAAGCAAACGAGACAGGCCTCCAAGCTAATTAATTTTTCCTGATTCTCAAAATAAATTCATTCAAGCATGCGGTGCAAAGGTACTCAAAGAAATTATTTGTGGATTAACACAGAGACTTTCCATAGTCCAATATATCAGCAATACATTCAGTTTTCTGTGGTTTTTTTTCGATCTTTCATATTCACAAATTGAACAAATTATTTTAATTTATTATTCCTTTATTCATATGCCCTTGTTAAACCGCGCGGGCTAACAAAAATTACGTAAAGTAATAAAGGTAAAAAATAAGATTAATAAAATACATAAGTAGGTCTGTATTTTTTTCATACAAACAAAAAAATCGAGATAAATAAATAAAAAATTAAGCTAGTGTCTATTGATAAGATCCAAGGTTTTAATGTTTTTATTCTGTCAGTTTTTTATGTCTCTATATAGTATTCGACTTACAAAATTTATAGAAGGATATTCTCTATCAGAACAATTTCATGGAAACTTTCACATAATGTTCGTGGGTCTTGCTTGTGGGCAGCATTGACCTCAGAACATGCCCAGCGTCAACCAGTATAACCCGGTACAGGTCTCTATCGCTTTGTCACATCTCTTCAAAACGTCGTCTGCAGTACAGATCATGCCTGCGTGATCTGTTTAGGAAAGTGTTAATTCTCAGTATCTCTTCCTGGTTCGCTAGTCTACTCCATGCGCGAAAGGCGTGGGTGATCCTAGAGAGTACCTTCGAGTTGTGAACGAGTTCTAGATTATCCTTTGTCAGTCCATGTTTCCTCAGAATGTTGAGACCGTAGATCTGGTTGGAGCAAGCAACAAATGTGCAATCCACGTGGTTCCTGGTTGATAATTTGTTGTTTATTGTAATTTCCAGTTTTTTAATGGATGGCACTTTCTCTTTTTTCAGGTGCGAGGAAGAATAGATCTCATACATACGTTGTAATATATATATTTTATATTACAAGTGGCATTTTCTTACCATGTTTTCTTTTTTTCGATTTTGCTCTTCTTCTTCACCTTCTTGTTCTCTTGCTTCTTCTTTTTTTCCCGTTTGCTTTCCCGTTTCCGTTTTTAACATTTTTCAATTTTGATTAAATTTTAAACTAACGGGATTACTCAGTTTTGTCCAAAGTTTTAGAAATGTGTACGGTATTTCTATCTTGTTCCTGTTTTTTTTTCCGCTTGTTTTCTTCTTCCCATTTGTTTTTCTGCTTTTCCTGTCTCTTCCGTTTTCTATTCTTTTCCCGCTTGCTCTCCCGGACGCTTTTCTGTTCCCACTTGTTTTCCCGTTCCCGTTCCCAGTCACATTTCCGTTTCAGTTCCCACTTGCGCTCCCGTTCTGTTTCCGCTCATTTTTTCGTTCCCGCTCATTCTCCCGTTCCCGCATATTCTTCCATTCCCGCTACCGCTCGCTCTTCCGTTCGCGTTTCTGCTTGATTTCCCGTTAACGCTTACTCTCCCGTTCTGCTAGTTTTTCCGTTCTGCTTTCCTTCTCGCTCTTCTGACCTATTTCAATTTTTTTCACAAAAAATTTTTTCTATTGAATTTCAAAGTTGTGGGAACATTTCATTACGATCGGATGAATAGGGCAGCAAAAATGCATAAAGGACATACATAAAAACACACAGACTTGCATTATTATTTATTTACACTGATAATTTTATAAATGAAACAAAATTGAGTATAAAACTTTATTACTTCAACAGTTTTCATCGGTTTTAGAAATTATTTCAAAGTGTTCAAACTATAAGAAAAATATATAGGTGCTCAATGATTGTACAATATAAAAAATTATTATATAATTAGCCGTGCTTTTCTAAAAATTAAGAGAACTAGATGTGCTATATCGAAAACTGAAATAAAACTACTTCAAATTCAATTGTCACTCAAAATTACATTAAATGTAACTTTGAAAAAAATAATGCAAATATGAGTGAATGAATTGCAAATGTGATTGAGTAAATTGCAAATGTGATTGAGTAAATTGCATGTCTTGTTGAGTAAATTGCAAATATGATTGAGTAAATTGATAATGTAATTGTGTGAATTGTATATAATCGCAAATGTAATTGAATAAATCGCAAATGACAAGATGAAGTTAATCTTCAATAACATAATGAGATTACAAAAACAATTTGATAATATGCGATTTAAAAAGTAACATAAATAAGCATTATGATCTAAAACACAACCATAGCATTGCAACCAGGGTTTTTTCAGTTCAACACCACCCCCTTCAAAATATGGGAAGAAAATTTAAAAGTAGGTTATATATAGAATTTTATGAAACAATTTCTTGTATAAAAGAAACATTTTCTAAAATTAAATACAGTTTGACCTTCAAAGTCACTGTTGACCTGGGATACTAGGAAATAAATTTTCTAAATTTTCTAAAACTTTTTACATTTTTTTTCTCCAAAAACAATTGAGAAAATTTCTTCCTAATTTCAAATAATTATAGATAATTATTTGAAATATAAAAATAAATATAAAGTATTAAAATAAAAAAAATTAGCTATCACAAAACCTTTCCAAAAAAATCAATATACGGCCCTAATTGCATCATTCAACATATTAAGGAGTGATGCTGTCGGTCTGACAGAGGGCACATTTCTTGTTATCGCACGAATCCCAGGAAATGAATAGAATTGAATTACTGGACGATTGATAATTAGTGAACAAACAAGAATAAACTGATGGTATGTTGACGTATGTTTTGTAATTAACGAACTCAACTTCAGATCCAGGATACGGTTTCCAAACGAATCTTGTAGATAGGTTACCGGGTATTACTCTCTGACCGGCGTTCCAAAAACCGTACAATGAGTTGGTCATGTAACAGGTGCTGTATCCAGCATCAGCTGTTGAAAAAAAAAATTTTTTTAATCGGAACCGCTGGAACGATCTTGATGAAATTGGCAAGGAGATAATTTTCATACAAAAAAAGAATATAAAAAAGGTTTGTACTTTTTACGCCAGCCCCCGGTTCAGGGGATCCAAAAAACATTTTTGTGAGTCTGTTTGTCCTTTATAGAAATCTGAACAGCTGGAGCGATCTTGATGTAATTTGGCAATGAGGTAGTTCTCATACAGGAGAAGAAAATTAAAAAACGTTTGGACTCTCTCATCCCCAGCTTAGGGGGCAAAATAACCTTTCCAGGACAAAAGTGCCTATGTACGACCATCACAGCTAATTGCGGGATATATTTTAAATTTAATTCACGTAACAAGATTTGAAGGCTTCAAGCAACTTTTAGCCAGTTTTAGCAAATCTATTTTACGTTTTGAAGGGTTAAAAGAAGTTAGGAAAATACAGAAAAGAGAAAATGAGCGCGTGCGGGAACGGGGACGGGAGAGCAAGCGGGAACGGGAATATGAGAGAAAGCGTGAACGGGAAAACGACCGGGAGCAAGAAAGCGACCAGGAACGAGAGAGCAAGAGTGGCCGGGAACGAGAAAATGACCAAGAACGGGAAAACAACCAGGGACGGGAAAGCGACCGGGAACGGAAAAGCGACCGGGAACGGAAAAGCGTCCGGGAGCGGAAAAGCAACCGGGAGCGGAAAAGCGACCGGGAGCGGAAAAGCAGCCGGGAGCGAAAAAACGTCCGGAAGCGGGAAAATGACCGCTAACTGAAAAGCAACCGGAGTAGAAAAGCTACCGGGAGCGGGAAAGCAAGGGGAGAAGGAAACGGGAGTGAGAGAAACAAACATTAGAAAAACCTTCAAAAACTCCGGGCAACGCCGGGTATCCCCGCTAGTTTTTAATAAAAATCATATATAAGTAAAAAAGATACAATTCAAATTATAACAAATATGATAGAATTTATTATCATTATAAACATCATTAAAACCCCAGTTATAAATAAATGCTAATACTTTGAATGTTAGCTATGTACCAGGATGGCATTCCAACTTTTATAATAGCCGGATAAACAAACATTCCCATTTGATTGCACTGGTTTCTTGCCTCCGACCAGTTCCATGATCCGTATTTAACCTGGAGACAAGTCCAAACCTTAGGGATGAAAACAAAATCCGACGGGCACAAATCTATAATAACAATTATAGTTTTAACTTTGAAAAAACTTTGAAAAAAATTTGTCTAAAATATACCTTTTCTTAAGTAGCCGACGCATTTCTGAGGAGACACAACAGTAGGTACTTTTTTAGGAGACCAATCGCTTAAAATTCTGCATTCTTTTGCGTTGCTGTTGTACTGGATCATGACGCACAACTTGTTTAGCACTTGCAAGCATTGCAGCAGGCAACGTTTTACCGAAGATGTTGTCAGCTTAATCCTTTCATTAACAGAATAACACGGCTCCTTTCTGAAGAGAATGTCAAAGCTGTTTGCATTGCTTTCATAAACTTTTGAAATGCATATGAAAATCAGAAACTGTACTTTAAAATTCATTTTTTGTAAAACTACTTATTTCAAATGCGTTTCATATTAGTAATTTAATTTATTGAACTTCTCATGAACTACTTACTACTTAATTATTTTATTTTGTTTTTATATTAATCAATGTTGTATTGAAAACGTGTTCTTTATACAGAAAAACAGAGTTTTACAACGGTAAACTAATATAAATACAGTTATAGGGATTTAAACACACTATCAACAACAACTTCACAACTTTCCAGAAACAAAGTAACGAAAATGTTTCAAATCCTTTCATATCTTTTTATTGAGTTAATAATTTACGCAAGTGCACTACGGCGTGTCTATCAAAAGCTTCAACATTCACTGAATAAAGAAACACTGGAGTAACTTAAAAGTACTTGCAATGTTATGTTGTCATGACGCTTGTCAACGTGAATATTTAAAGGCTTTTTAACTGTAAATAAAAATGCACTAATGGTCGATAGACTGATAAATTTGAAAAAAGAAAACTAGCGTACATTGTGTGTCAAACCAACAACTTTGCTGAAAACTCAAGTACTTTAAAATTAGTTTTAGAAATGACCAGCAATGAATTACTCAATATAAATTTGGGTTTATCACAGACTCAGTCACTCACTTTGTAACGCTTGTTTATTGCTAATAATTTTCGTTCGATATAAACGAGAAAATTACTTTATCAGGTTTTCAAGATACTAGCACGTCACAAACAATCACAGACATAACACACCTCAAGGTGAATTTATAAGGTTGAATTTGCAAATTTTTTAAAACTGTCAAACATTCAATTAGAAAATATTTAGTTAACTTTAAGTTTAAGACATACATTTATAGAGTTTGTGCCTCAGTTATGCATAATAGGCATTTTATCTGGTTACATGGGCTCCAAATCCCAAAAAAATATGCCTGATACTTGGAAATGGAATAATTTGCAGCAAAACTCATTCAGTCGTTAGTAGTTGCCCAAGTTTTGCAGACATTTAAATTATTCTTGAACTTTTTAAAGACACCTGAAAATGGTTTCCAAGAAAATCTTGTATTTACACTTTTTGTTATCAATCTTTGACCAGCTTTCCAGAACTCATAAATGATATTTCCGGCATTGTGGCATATATCTGGTTCACTTTTTGTTGCCAAAACATTACATGAAATAACTCTCGTCTTATGTACCAAAATCTAGAAAAAACACTCAGCGTAGAATACAACAGTGTAATAAGCTACAATACACAGACTTTATTAAGTTAACACTAGCTTAATTTTTATTTCATTCTAGGATACTAGAATAACTGAACAGTTGTGAGTTAGACTTATATGTAAAATCATCAATGGTTTAATTTGTCTTTGCTGCCTAGAAGCCCAGGTTATAAGAATATTATTGGATAGAATGTTTTGTAAAAGAACAAGACGACCAACTTAGATCTGAAGTGGACATGTCGGAGGCGCACTAGATCAAAAATGGGCATGTGTCTCTTTTTAGCAACACAACCCAACCCAACCCATCCCACTACTTACTCAACCCTATCCAACCAGATTTACCTAAAAAATTAAATATTTTTCAATCCAACCCACAGTTAAAACAAATTTTTCAAACATTTTTTTCAAACCTAAACAAACTAGCAAAATTGCTTAATTTTTGACTAATAGAAATAGAAATGAAAATAATAACAATATGAACGATGCATTTTTTAACTGCACCAATTTTAAGTTAACATGTTTCGCTGAAAATTGAGTTGATGTGTTTGTGAATATTTGCACAAACCATTGGGTTAAGTGTACTAAAAAGTGTTTCGAATGATTGAACGTTGATTTTTCTAAAATAAAAATTTCAGTACAGTTTTCTAATTTCTGAGCCAAAAGATTTCAATGCAAAACAAAGTTGTATTAATTATTAATGTGTAGGTTTTCAAATAATGTTGTTTTATCTATTAAATCATTTTAATTAAAAAAAGTTCTGAGAAAAATATAAATTATTTTTAACACTTTAATAACATTTCAAAACAAAATCGTGTGAAAGCAGAATGATGATCAATACTGAACCTTAATAGTTGTTTCAACAAATGTTTATAACTATGAAGAAATTATAAAAAGACTAAAGTGTGTAATTTTACTGTAGAACGTAAAAGCATTAACGATATGTGGTTTTTTCTGAAAAAGTACTAGGAACCGTTGGTAGCAATTTTTGTTTTTTTTACTTAGAGTCTGCAAGCACCTTTTTTTACTTAACAAAATTACAAGTACAGTTTTATTTATTTCTACGCTATCAACAGTTATTAAAATGTCAGCAAACGGATATTGACAAAAACAAAATATTAACTCATATTAAAAATGAAAATTTAAATGCACCAACTCCAAGTTTATATTTTTTTGTTACCAACTTCAACAACTGTTTTATTTTTCTATCGGGAGACTTCAAGCATTTTTTCATACCTGAAATAAACTCGCAAAACTGTTTAATTATTGATTAATAAAAATAGAAATGAGAATAATGACAATATGAACGATGCGTTTGTAAACTGCAAAAATTTTAGGTTAACATGTTTCTGTAAAAGTTGAGTGGCTTTGTTTGTGAATATTTGCGCAAACTATTGTGTTTAGTGTATTAACAAATGTTTTAAATTAAAGAATGAATGAATGAATGCTGGACAATATTTAAAGTAGAAAAACATTTAGTTTGAATGCTGATCCTAATATAATAAAATTTCCGTGTTGTTTTCTAAATTTTGAACCCAATAATTTTAAGGCAAAACAAAGTTTTAAATTGCTAATAAGCATATTTTCAAATAATGTTGTTTTATCTATCAAATCATTTTAACTGAAAACATGTTCTGAGAGAAAAATTTATTATTTTTCGCACTTTAAGAACATTGCAAAACAGAAACGTGTGAATGCAGAATAATGATCAATACTAACCCTAAATAGTTGTTTCAACAACATTGTATATTTATAAAAAAATATAGAACACTAAAATTTGTGATTTTACTGTAGAACGTAAAAGCATTAACTGTATGTGGGTTTCTTAAAGATTACTAAGAAACGTTAATAGCATTTTTTCTATCAAGTCTATGCAAACAACTTGTTTTACTGAACAAAACTGCCAATATAGTTTAAATTTTTTTCCACGCTCACTATGAACGGTAATTCAAATCTCAACAAACGAATATTGACAAAAACAAAATATGAACTGAAATATGAGTTTCAGCGTAGAAAATTTAAATGCACCCATTACAAGTTTTTATTTTTTGTTAAACTGATATTAATTTGTTTGCAATTTTATACTCAAAATTTCACTTTAAATTTATTAAATAAAAGTTTTGAACTTGTGGACATTTGCTTCTGAATAAAATAATTATACTAACTATAAAATAAAATTTCAATTTGTGCACACCCCCATTCCGGTTTTTGGAGGATAAGGGAGGAGGGAGAGGTTGTACCCCCATTTTGAGAAAAAATTAATATGAAATAAAAAAACGAAATTTTATAAACCGGTTATGGGAACTGGGGACGGTTGCCACAATATTGAGTTTACAGGAATTTATTTCTTTGACCTTAATAGTGCGTTATGCATATAAACAAGCTAGTTTCTAATCCTGAAAAAAACTAAATTAGTCATTTTCAAATATGATAGACCAAGGTGCAATAAATTAATTGTAAACAATGTAAATTAATTGTTTTTTATAACAGAAAGTTGCAATAATTTTTTAGTGGCCTTGAAATCTTTTAGGGTTTACGCCACTCTAAATATTGTCAAACATTATTATTACTATTATTACGTAATTAGGATTGTCTGTTTCCAGCAAATCTTGCTAGAATGACCATATTTCTAGCTTACTTCCAAAAATGGATAAAAAATATAAGTTATAAAAAGATTACGATATAATTTAACAAAGACAATTTGTGTTTAACTCATTACGTCTCTGGTTTTTTTTCCAAAATACAATATGCCCTGGACGTATATAATTCAACAATAGAATGGTATCGAGTTGCACTTGGTCTGCGTTTAATAAATAAGACCTGCTGTAAAGGACTATGAACAATTATAAAAAAAGATCTTTTAAAATATTGCAATTTAAAAACTATCTTGCAACACAGCAAAATTGCTACCAATTTTTTATCTTTACCCATTTTAGTAATATTTGAAGGTTTTTTCTAATCGTTCATGTTACTAGTGGACAAGATTTACAAAACCATAGAAAAACTGGTTTTGTGTTTTAATAAACTGATTTATTTAGCTATTGACTTAAAATCGTTTCATAGCTAAAAAAATATTTAGGCCATCTTGCTAAAGAACTAAAAATCATTTAAATAAATTTTTTATTAGCAAACAAAATACATTGCAAACAGCAATCAAACTCCCTAGCAGCTAACGCGTGTTTTCGAACAAAGTTTATTCCAATGAAAGAGTTAAAAACAAATTAAATACACATTTGGATATAAAAGATAAAATTGCAAAAAAAACAACTTGTAATGAAATCACTTAAGCATGAATTTTTTTTTATTTTTACAACACTTATATTAACTTGCAACGTTGTTTGTTTGTTTCATCGCCGAGTGCAAATAATCACATCGAGTGCGAATAAGCACATGTAATAGAAAAAAAATTTTAACAGTAAAAAATGAAAAATAACAAAAATATAAATATTATTTAGATTTATAAAACAATTACTCTAAAACATAGACAATAATATAAAGCATAAATTTTTTTTTATTAAAACGACGCTTGTATACTAATGTACTAAAATGTTAAAAATAATATTAAAGTGTATATATTAAAATTTTTGAACTATACTTTTTTTAATATAAGATTGCTGGGCGTTATCTATATATTATCTATAATTTATTTATAACCTACTACCGCCCAACGCTTTTATCTTTAAAACGAAAAGTTTAGTTCAAAAAATTGAATTATATACACTTTAATATTATTTTTAACATTTCAGTATATTAGTATACGAGCGTTGTTTTTATAAAAAAAGTTTATATTTTATATTATTGTTACATATTATGTTATTATGTTAAAATTTTACTGTTTCTTGATACCATCCCAAGAAATTTTTTAGACAAAATAGAAAATAGGTTACACGTTATTTAAAAACAAGTTAGTCTAGTAATTCAAATTTATGAAAACAGTTATTGAATTGATGCTTCAATTGCACACAAAACGCAGTTTAACCTAGTGCATGGGACCCAGTTCCATGTGGCAAATTTGCTTGTAGTAAAATTTCCTTGAAAATTCATGCAGTCGCCAGTAGCTGGCCATGTTTTGTAGATAGTGAAGCTATCTTTAAATTCTTCAATGACATCAGGAAATGGCTTCCAAACAAATCTTGTACTCGTATTGCCTGGTATCAATCTTTGTCCAGCATTCCAAAACTCATGTTTACTACTATCAGACATGTGGCACAAATCGGATTCATTTCCCTCTACAAAAACGCAAAGTTAATAGATTGTTTAGTTATTATAAGTGTAATTTTATATTAAGACTCATTGCAAATTTTAGAAATAAATAAACTTTTAAAAAGCATAAAAGCTATTTTAATAATATGACTAATAGAAGAAAAACTGTTTTCTTAAAACAACGCTCAAATACAACTGCGATTTCGTCATTATCAATTAATGTAATTTGATTGACATATGTTACGTTATCAACTGTTTAATAATAATAATAATAATAATAATAATAATAATAATAATAATAATAATAATAATAATAATAATAATAATAATAATAATAATAATAATAATAATAATAATAATAATAATAATAATAATAATAATAATAATAATAATAATAATAATAATAATAATAATAATAATAATAATAATAATAATAATAATAATAATAATAATAATAATAATAATAATAATAATAATAATAATAATAATAATAATAATAATAATAATAATAATAATAATAATAATAATAATAATAATAATAATAATAATAATAATAATAATAATAATAATACTAATAATAAT
Source organism: Erpobdella octoculata (assembly GCA_963978895.1). Taxonomy (NCBI): domain Eukaryota; kingdom Metazoa; phylum Annelida; class Clitellata; order Hirudinida; family Erpobdellidae; genus Erpobdella; species Erpobdella octoculata. The sequence goes on along the minus strand of OZ022243.1, from coordinate 3,070,138 downwards.
AATAATAATAATAATAATAATAATAATAATAATAATAATAATAATAATAATAATAATAATAATAATAATAATAATAAAATATTTTTAACCAAACGCTTTTATTTACCAAACGCATAGTTTATTTCAGAAATTTTATCACTCACACTTAAGTATTATTTTTAAGTTTTTAGAACATTTGTATATAAGCGGTCTCTAACAAAATTACATTTTTATTATTTTTCATTTTATTGTTTTTGAATCTTTGTTTTCTAATTTTTGAAATCTAAAACGAGGTAAATATATGGTCACCAATTGTACACCTTCATGCAAAAAATGAATTTCTTAAAACAATTAGAAGTGCTTTTAGAAAACTTTTGAAAATACGAGCAAGTTAATGCCTAGCATTGTTACTATGAACTGATTAAAAACATTCAGTTCCTCCGTACATGAGAAGTGCCAGTTGGATGATTAAACTAATGTCCTAATTGATTTTTAGATATCTCATCTTGAATAATTTATATTTGTCCCAAAAATATGGTGTTTCAAATTTGTTTCAAAAAGTTCTTTGGAAAAACTTCAAAAAGGCATTGCATATCTCAACTCTTTATTTGTAGCAACCTTTTTGTTTTTACACTAAATTAATTTTTGTTAATAACATTTTCAAGTTTTCAATAAAATCTAATCTCAAATCTATATAATGAACAACTGAGTTTTTAAGTTTTGCTTGAATTACGTAACAGAGGCTTACAATATTTTAGCTCTGATAAAAAACGAGGTTACTCACTTAAAAGATAAGTAAGATATGAAACAATTTCATTAAAAATTGTTTTATTTCCTATGTTGAGTTGTGCTGGAAAAAAAGAATCTCCCAGTTGGTTACAAACACTTCTAGCTTCAGACCAGTTCCAATGTCCGTATTCTGCTTTTATACATACACTTGATAGTGGTAAATAAAAAAAATTTTCAGGACACAAACCTGGTGAAAAAAGTCAGATATAAAAATAAAGCTAATTGTGTCAGTAAGTGTTAACGTTAAACAAGTGAAGCAAAAAACAAAGTTTTTAAAAACACACTTTTATATTATTACACTATTCAAGTGATCATTTGACATCCTCTGAACAATGATGTTGTCCAATCGATCCGAAAATAACATATGTTACATAAACAACGAGCATATTAGCATAGCCAATAAACAGTTCGACAAAAATATCACAAATACTTATTTAATTAAGTTTTGTCCAATTGATCCGAAAATTTGATAAAATGCATTGTTAATCAGTTTGGAGGAATGTTTAAATTTTTAAGTATCTAGCTTATCAAGAAGTTAATTTAAAATCGATGGCAATATTTGACGACAAACAGACAGACAGACCACAGACAGAAAAGTCAAGTTAAGTAAAAGTGTGTAAAAATCAGATAATTTCACGTCATTACGAAAGTTTGCAGCTGCATGTTTGATTACTTTTTCAAAAATGTGATTATATTTATTAAGTTTGTTTGAAATAACAACATAAGTATCGTTTGTCATTGTTTTAAATTTAACTGAAATTAAAAAATGTAACTTTTTAACCTCTTTTTACATAAGCAACACATTTTTCGTTTGAAAGTACCACTTCAGAAGTAAAAATTTTCCAATCCGTCAATATGTAACATTTTGTGGTATTATAGTATTGAATTCTGTTGCATTGTGTGTCCAATCGTCGCAAGCATTCTTTAAGACAATCTTTCGCAGTTCTTTTATAAATAAGTGTAACCGGATTTAATCTCTGTAGACATGCTTCAATCTTGTAATGGCCCCCTGTACACAATGTAGTACTGCAGAAGGCTGATTGAAAACACCATCCAAAAATGATAATTAACAAAAGAAACATTTGAAATCGTTTTATCCATTTTTTAGCGTTTTTAGGGAATAAATTTACACTTTTTATACCGTCAGTCATTTTTTTAATTTTAAAATCAAACTTATATCTTTTAATAAATTATTTATTATAGTTTGTTATCTTCAAATAAATAACTGATTATCAGTTTTCCAAAATCAATAATACTTTTCTAAATAAACTACAATTAATTTGTATATAAATGTTTGTTAAAAACGACGATGAAATCAGCAAATTGAATTTATTTTAGCTTAAATCCACCAATTCTGTTTTCAATGATTGAGCTGAAATGCAATATAATAATTTTTCTTTTTATAAATTAATTGTTGCTAACGAAAAAAATCGTTTTGTTGATAGTTTGTGTTTTAGATACATTTCAAACTTAGACATCTTGACATATGAAATTGTTGATGCTTGTGAAACTTTGAATTTGCACTTAGAAATCACTAGAAAAATTCAACTAAACAAATAAGAATGTCTACTGCATGTGTAAATATAAAACATTTATGAGAGACAGTTATGTCAGTTAATGAATTAAATGCACTCATTTCAGAGTAGTCATCTTTTCACTATCTAATTTTTTTAGTTATTTTTTGCTTGCCTGAGTTTGTGTGTTTAAGACCTTTCAGACTTTGATATCTGGACATATAAAATTTTCAATGCCTAACAAATTTTGAATTTGCACTTAGAACTTTCTAGAGAAATTCAACTAAACAAATAATATGACAGTTTATGAATTGAATGCACTTATCATCTTCTTCACTATCAAAACTTTTGATTGGCTTTGTTTTTTTTTCCTGGTTGAATTTGTTGATGGCAAGAAACTTTTAGTTAAAGACTATATTTTAATTTTTGAAATGCATTTAATTTTAACAGTTTTACAAATATTTTTGATACTAAAATTGTTTGTTTTGATGGTTGCAGATGTTGAACATTTCAAGAAAGTACTGTTAAAAATAGCACTTTTGGTTAAGTTTAAATTCAATACGAAAAAATTTATATTTGGAAAACGAGCTAAAATTAGTTAATTTTTTGTTGATTTAAGATAAATTTGTGAAGTTTTTTAATACGAATCTCTTGGTTTTAATAATTTTGTAAACAAAATTGTAGTCATGCCATCCAGTACTTTAAATGTTATATATAAAAAAAAACTAATTTTGAAATTTTTAGTGCAAACGAAAGATTTCATTTTTATTTAAACATGATTGTCAGTGAAATCTTTGAATGTACTTAATGAAATTTTTCTTTTGTTGAACTCTAATTTTTTCAACCCTTCAGAAAAAACAAAATAATATTAAAACAAATGTTTCCTAAATTATTTATTTCACAAGCATAATTACTTGTTAATTTGTAATTTCAGATTTTTCTAAATAAAAAAAACAAATTAATTGAAAAATACAGCAAAATACAAATTTTGTTTTCCCATTTTATTTGTAATTATTTCAAAGTTTCAAATTAAATTTTTTAAACTTTTAAAAAAACACTTTTTACCACAAATTAAAAAGAAAGATTTAAAACATTTTATTAAAACTCAAGTTTTAAACTAAATGCAATATATCGAAAAAAATCCAAGCTGCTGTCGCAAAAATTAAACAAAAGTTTTTAGTACTTGTCATTTAGAAAAACAATTAATGTAAAAAATAAAAATTTATTTTATTAAATGCACATCACTTAGTGTTTATTTTTCTAATGTAAAAATTGAAAAAAGAAAACGGTCAAAACGTAAAATACTTAAACTGACAAGTGCAAAGAGATTTTGTTTTTAATTTTACCCACTTAAAGAATTACAAAACACTTTTTTTGTGTACTCAACTTTTTTCACTTTAAAAATCTTTAAATCAAAACAGTATTTTGATTTTGATTTTTTTCCAAGCCGAGTAGTGACAGAAAATAATTACGGTTATTCGTAAAAAAAATAATGCAAAGATTAATTTTCTACGAACTAGGAATTAAGACTTGTTTACAAATTTCACGCACGCAAGCTGCTATTAACGTGCGTGTTTCACCGATATAAAAAGTAAATCATCAATCATTCTCAATGATCAGTTGTCTGTTTTCAAATTAGTATTATGATCTATGCAGCTCACAGATATATAACTTGCTCATCAGCGATCTTTCTCAATGGTCAATACTTATTCTTTTTTCCAAATTATTATTATAATTTATGCAGTTTACAGATATTTAATTTGCTCCATAAACAACCTACAATGTGCAAAAGCGGCATTGTTCGATCTGTCATGTCAAATACAATAGCTGTATTCTGCGGGTAAAAATGTATTTTAATGTTTTTACAGTTTGGTGAAAAGGCCATGCTAAAATGCACGCAGTTTTAAACATTTGTGCACCATAAATATTTGGAATAACGGTGGAATAGACCTTTTTATCAATATTCATATGTGACACATATGGTTCCACCTAAAATTGCTATTAATGTATTTCATGGAAAATGAAAAAGCGGTGTCGACTTCTTTTAAAGATTAGATTGACAATTTTTTGTTTGCAACTTTTATAAAAATAACAGCTATTCCAAGAATGATGAAGTGACTTTTTTTTAAATGCTTTTATTAATTCAAAGGAAGTTACAGTCTCGCTCAAAAGTGTGCATTTGTGATTTCGAAAAATCATTTTTAATTTCCAACGAAAGTTTTTCTGAAACCGTAAACTTACAATTCAGTTTTTTTTTGGAGGAAAAGTAAGAACCAATGAGTTGACTTAAGACCTTGAACAGCAGTTGTGCATAGTGTCAGGAGAGGGCGTGTCTCTAAATAACCATTCAAGCAGTGTCTCAAAAAAAGTTTTATTAAACTGAATTTATAAGCAGAATCATTAACAATATATTCATTTCATACATTTAGTTTTTGTGTAATAAAACTAAAGAATTTGATTATTTTTATTTGATTTAATGGCACATAATTGTAAGCAATTTGCTAAATGTTTGTTTAAATAAATTTAAATTGCATATTTATAAAATAAAAAAACTTAAAGAGGCAATTTAAAATAATTTAATGTGATTTAAATAATAAAACATATAAAGTTTTTTGTTTTATTAATTGAAGTTTTAAACAATTTTACTACTTTTCTTATTTTAATAAAAGACAATGCTTGGATGTTATTAAATTGGAAACATCTCACAGAGAACACATCTTTGATTACTGCAAGGACTACTGTACCATCTGAAGTCATTCCAGACGCTCATGCAACTCTCGCTCGCCGAACTTACTGGTTGACCAGGGTACCACAAAGTATCGTTTATGATGATTATGTTATTCAGATAAGGCTCCCACACAAAAGTTCCACTGTTCAGAGCAAGCTGTCTGCCTCCAATCCACAAGTTGTAAGATGTAGTACTTGTTAGAGGACATGGACTGTTTAACATATTATCTGGAAACAATTGAAATAGAAATTGTACTGTCAAATAAGGTGCTGTATTTATTTGTTTTTAAATTTTGCAATCAATTTGATAAAAATAACTTGATCTTAGCCAGTTAATGTAATTCAAAACTTCGGTTTTTTTTTCGACGCTGTCAAGCATAATTGGGTGGATTCTTTTAGGATTAGTTGACTGTATAAATAACAAAAATGGACAAAATAAAACAGACCTCTAAAAATCGGCTTTATAGTATTTAGTTTAAATTAAATATTTACTATAGTTTTTTAACCGGTTTTAACTAACATCTAATTTATTACAATGATCTCTTGCAGATGGCCAACTCCAACTTCCAGTTTCCAGTTTGAAACAGCTGTCGACAAATGGTACGTACACAAAACTGCTGCTGCATAAATCTTAAAATTAAGAAACAAATCAAAATTAAAATGAAATTTATCTGAGTAATTAATTTATTCAATATAAAAAAACAATGTCTTTCATGTACGAAAAACTATGGTTTATTTTTATTAGTTTTTTTTGTCAACTAATCTAGGTTTTTTTAATATTTAAACTAATTAAAAATAAATAAATCAGTGGCTTAATGGTTTTCAAATTTACCAACTTTAAGCGTCCTAAAAATTGACCCCATCACAAAAACTTACCTTTTTGTTGATACGATTCACAATTATACATCCCAGTTGTCGGGATTGCGTACGGATCCCAAACTCTAATAAGTTCACATGTTTTCGTCAATTTATCAAACTGAAATCTTCGGCACTTGAAATTTTCATTGACGAGACACAGAGAAGCACATTTAAGTTTTGATTCAACTGTTGATATTTTACTTTGCACTCCGAACACACAAGATGAGGTTTGACTTGATCTTTTACTGAATATTCTTTCATCCGAGGAAACGAGTTTGATTAACTTCAAGCTGATCAAAACTGTTAGCAAGTAAAAAATTAACGTTAAATCCATAATTTGTTTTTAATAATAGTTTGCTTTACAGAGAGCATTATTGTCTGTTTTATCATATATGGTGTTTCTTTTTTTATCTTGTATTATAGCTGTTGTTTCCCAATAGATTGTTTCAATCGCGGAATATGAATGAACGCCATTGAACGCGTGTCATGTCTTTGTACGATAAATCAACAAAAAAGTCCCTGCTTAGCTAGAATTCTAGGCAATTCGTTTAAAACAATCTTGATTATTATTATTATTAACTGAACGAGGTTAATCAATCTGAGATACAAAAACAAACTGGTTTGAAAATTAATTGGCAAGTTTAAAAAGTTTAGTTTGCATCTGATTGAACACTATTTGTTTTGTATATTTTTATTTTTATGATAAAAAATGTGTCTACATCACAGAGTCTTTTTGATTTTATGAAAGAAAGTTGCATCGATTGCTCTCTTTATTTCCAGAAGGCATGCAACTCTTTTGTGCTGCAGGAGAAGCACTGTTCCATCAGAGAGTAGGGTTTCCATCAACACATCACAGCGTAAATCCGTAAATAGCAAGAGCAATCTCTTTTCAATCGTCTGCAGTTCGGAGCTAATTGTGGTGCCTTTATATAGATATATAAAAAAATGTGCAAGGCTCCAAATGTAGTTCATATAGCAAAAAAAAACTTGATGAAAACGTTTTTTTGAAGTAATTTTGCGAGTTTTAATAAAAACAATGAAATCTGCTTTATTTCGTTTTCGGTGGTTTTTTGTTGTGTTTAACAATTTTCAACTTCAACTTGTTTAGGGTTTTCCGTTGAGATCACGTGTTTTTTGAATGGTCAGACGTATGGTGATAATCGATCACTTTTTAAAGTAATAATTGTACACTTACTTAAAATAATAACTGTACATACATCTGAGTAATTACTGTGCCCATTTTAAAACAATAATTGTACGATTATAAAGCAAACATTTTACACATATACTCCATTTTGTATAATAACTTTTAAATTAAGACAAAATCATGCTTTTATTTTTTTCGAAACAGATAAAAATTAATTTTTATTTATGTAAGCACATGAGCTGTCATCGATACAACTACATCCACTTCAAACTGTATGCAAACATGAAACATGGAACGATCAGAGTAACAAGTGAATCACGGTATAATTATCACTAAAGGTGGCTTCATTTCTAATTAAATAATTATTTTATAAAAGTAGTATATAAGCCAACGTTTTCTTTAATGTGGAGTTATTATATAAGACAAATAATAAAATCGTTTTGCATCCTGTGAAATAAAATTATTATGATTGGCCTTCTAAATCTTTTAAACACAGGTAAGGTTGAGTTTGGCGTTTCAAAGACGCAAGCTTTCTGACCATTGCAGTAGATCAAGTTTTTGTAAGCTTTAACTTTAATATGAAGATATAGCATCAGCAAAACATATGCGTTTTGATAAATCATGATCCTATTGGTCTAAATGATCTAATTCTGAGTACGATAATTTTTAAATGTATTTATTCGAGCAACTAAAATTCAAATAATTTAAACAAATAAACAAACAATGTAAGTTATATGATAACAATTTGTTTTATCAGTGTGTACGTTCAAAATTGTATCACTCTACAAATGGTAATGAGTGTAGCTAGCTTGGTAGATAAACCCAATGTCCGCTGTAAAGAAATACAGTTTGCACAGCAACAAAGATGCATTTTAATTTTTTTCCAATCCATTGTTAGAAAAAAAGTTGCCTTCATGGAGTTTCGAATCCAGCACTCAAGGGCGGCATCGTCTGCACTGAGAATCAGCTTGAAACAAAAGAATAGGAGACCCAACCACTTAAACATTTTTACAAGTAATTTGCCCTTCTTAAAAGGAACTTTCAAAAAATCAATTGCTTTGCTTCTACAGCAATTACTACTGCTACGTTTATTATGACTTCTAATAATAATAATAATAATAATAATAATAATAATAATAATAATAATAATAATAATAATAATAATAATAATAATAATAATAATAATAATAATAATAATAATAATAATAATAATAATAATAATAATAATAATAATAATAATAATAATAATAATAATAATAATAATAATAATAATAATAATAATAATAATAATAATAATAATAATAATAATAATAATAATAATAATAATAATAATAATAATAATAATAATAATAATAATAATAATAATAATAATAATAATAATAATAATAATAATAATAATAATAATAATTTATGTTATTATTATTATTACTTTTGTTATAAGAATGATGATAATGTTAGGATTCATAAATACGCCGTTGAAATTTCATTTCAAATCAAAAAATTTAATTTAAAAGGAAAACCAATATTGATACGTAAATTTAAAAAAAACAAAATAAAAATATTTAATTATCAATGTATAATTAATCGAATGTTTAGTAAGGATTTTAAACTCAGTAAAAAAATAAGTAATTAACTGGTTTGTTTCAATGCACTGCGTTCATCAATTTCATCGTAGTAATTTCAAAAAATGATTTTTAGTTTTTTCAAACTGTTTTACATCTAATTACTGAAACCATTAAATTGGCACGTCCATGACATTGTGCTTCTTTTAGCTAAAACCATGTCCCGTTGACATCTGCTTGACACAAGACGCATTTCAGCTGATCGCAGTAGTCTTGTCCTCCATAAATCAGCAGGCTGAGCGAAGGAGCGTCAACATAGACGTACAGACATGAAGGGAAAGTTTTTTGGCCGAGGAACCCCAAGTATTCCATGTTCATACCTGGAAAAGGTTTTCTGACGAATTTCGTTGAATAATCCTGAGGATCCAATCTTTGGCCAGCATCCCAAAACTCGTATCGTGCAAGTTGGTTGACATAGCAAATATCTACTTCTAAATTATCTAAAACAAAAATGACATATTTTTGAATGAGTATGTTGAAAAGAAAACTGTAAGCATAAGTGATATGTTTAGTTGTTTAAATGTTTATTTAAAATATATAATTATGCGATTAAATTATCAATAGAAAAAAGTTAATTTCGTTATAATTTAGTTGCGGATTTTTTTAATTTTACAGTTCAATTTAAAAATTAATTATTAATATTGGTATTTTATTCATTATATTTTTTTCAATACTAATAACTGCAGCAAATAAATGAAGAAAAAGTAATATAATTCAAACTTCTGTATTTAATTTTGTTAAAGTTTTTAAATTAAGAAATCTCTTTAACTTACTCTTAAGCAAATATGTTATATAGTCAACAACTTCTTGAAGAAATTCTGATTCCAAAAATGCTGCTGGATACACGTTGCTTCCAATGTCATTACAGAATTTTCTGGCGTTTTCCCAGCTCCACAAGCCATAGATGGAACGAAAACATGTCTTCAACTTTGGAAAATATAGAAACTTATCCGGACATACATCTGAATGTTTTGTAAACGTCATTGAGCTCTGAGTATAAATACTTTAAAAAAATTTATTCAAGCAACGCCAATCGTAAACCTTTTTTGATGTAAGCAATGCATTTATTAGGAAGTCTAGTAATTTTCTTCACATAAGGTATCCAGTCGTTCACAACGGAGCACTCCCCGGTGTGAAGATTGTATTGCATTCTAAAACATTGGTCGTTTTTGATCCGCATGCAGGCTACCTGACATTCCAAGTTAGAACGGACGTTAACTCTCTTGGCGCTGTTCACAGTCAAACAAGAATCGAGTTTGAATAAATTTTTCGATCCGTCTGCTCCTATATTTGTTACAATTGATAAATAAAATGCCAAAACAGCAAGTTTTTGATATGTTTTGAGAAAACAGTAGAATCCATGTGTGACACGGTCAGTTATGGTTTTTACAAGATCAACGTGCTTACTCATTTTTCTCTGAAAATAGAAATATAGAGAAAAAAATTATGAACAACAAAAACAATTTAAAATTTTTCTACTTATAACGCACATCTAAATAGTTTAATGTTTACTTTGACAAAATAAAGCTAATCTAATTAAACATAAAAAGAAATTAAAAAAGGTTCGTTTAATTTCATTTTATATCATTTGTAGATCATAGGTTAATGCAGTAATTTTTTAATAATTTAGATAATTTATGTGAAAGTTGTTTTTATTTAATTTTGATTAATTTAAATTTAAATTGGTTTAAGTTGATGTAGAAGGAGATGTATCGAATTAAATTTGTTTATTGTATAAACAAATCAATAACTTCAAGTGTCTGAATAATTTAGCTGGAGTTTTCTAAATTTGAAGAAAACCACAAAAATGTGTTTCCAAGTATTTATTAAAATTAATTTTTAAAAAATAATTATAAATTTGTTTTTTTATCACCGTGATTTTTGAAATATTTCACACACTATACTCTAAACCATAATTTATAATAGTTACAATGTGAAACGATATGTATGGTGGATTGTTAAACACTTTATTGGCATTACTCTGAACCGCCAAAAACGTCTCCAGAGAATGAGGAATAGGGCTGCTAAAGTGGTCCTTGGAGTCTACCCTTTGGATTCGTCGTCATCTCTGCCATTGTTGTCGTCATCTCTATCTTCGTCGTCGTTATCTCTGTCATCGTCGTCGTCTTCATTCCGTCTGTCCACACTTCACTGGCTGCCGTCCACTATCGAATTTTGTACTAAATCGCTCTGATAACGTACAAAATTCGGCTTTGTTCATCGCCCATATATCTTCACCAACTCCTTCACAACATAATCATCCAAAGACCGCTCCGCTCATCCACAGCTCCTGAACTCGCACGGACAAAACCCAACGACAATATCGGTGAGAGGTCCTTTCGACACGCATCACCAATCGTCTGGAATGCACTGCCAGCCAAAATTCAAAACTGTGAATCCGTCGCTGCCTTTAGAACTAAACTTAAAACTTTTTATTTTAAATTGGCTTTTGAACTATGCAATTTTTAGGTTATCCGTGGGCGCCTCAGTCGCGTGCCTTGGCGCTTGATACATTTTGTATTATTATTATTATTATTATTATTCCAATACCAGCTCCATGCATTTATAGCTGCATACTAATTTATACATACGAGTTACTAACACATTTATTACTAAATCCTAACCAATACCAAAAAAATCAATGAAACTTTTTAAATGAGGCTAGTCTCTTTACATGTCAGCTATAAATTTATCACTGAAGTTTTGTGCTTTTTGAACAATTTTTATGTAAGACTGTATAAATTAAACTGTTTTCTGTTTTACCACATTTAAACTTGCCATTTAAATACTTGCAAATGTTTAGAAAATAATAAATAAACTAACTAATGGAGGTTTATTGAGGTTTTTCTATCGTTTTTGTCTTTTTTTCTCTCGCTCCTGTTTGTTCCCATTTTTATCCTTGCTTGCTTTTCATTTCCCTTCCCTGCTCCTTTTCACTTTCCCGCTTCTTTTCTATTTCCCGATCGCTTTCCTGCTCCCGTTTGCTTTCACGTTCTCGCTCGTTTTCCTGATCTCACTCACTTGCCCAATCCTGCTCACTTTTCCGCTCGTTTTCCCGTTTGCTTTCCCACCCCCAACTAAATTTCTTTATCACTTTCCTTCCTAACTACTTTTTGCCAATAAAACGAAAATATATTAGCAGAAAGTTGCTTGAAACTTTCAAGCCTTGCTACGTTAACTAACTTTGAATTTTTTAATAAAGTTAAAATTTAAAGTTTATTATTATCCATATCTAAAAAAATTAAACCCAACCTCTGTTTTTGTAGTATCTCTGTTTTATTTAGCGTGAAAAACGAGTTAAAAATAAATTCACCCGTTGAGAAAACGTTTATATGTATATTGCTTAAGTAAATTCTGAGAACCGCACCGCCAATAGCTGATTAATGATTTTTCAACAATTTAGAATTAAAAAAAGCTATTGGAATATAAAAACAAACCTACTCAAATTTGTTTGTAAATGTAACATTGAAGTATCTCCAAGAATATCAATAAATTTTCAAATGCAGTTTTGCACACAATTACAAGTGGAAGTGATGCGGCTCTCAAGTGTTTTCCAGAATTGAGTGTATTTTAATCACAAATTAAAATAGTTTATTTTACAAATCATTAATCAAATTCAAAAAATTCAAAAACAATGTTATAAATGTTATAAAACCTTAAACAATCTCATCATCAAGCCGAAGAGAAAAAATACATGAATAATCAACACAAAGATATGTAGCTTGGTCATTATTAACAATTAACTTGTTAAATGTGGTGATTTTAACAATGTTTGTGATATAACTAAAAGATTAACGTTCATTATCATTCCCATTAACGCCGTTTTCCTTTGTAGCGCGTTCACTGTGTATTTGTTTTCACTAGTTTGCTGTTTTACAGATTCACTCTCAAGAAAAAGAAGTTCTTGGTCCGGTTTTCGGGAAGATTAGGTTTTAAAGTTTTTTTTTAATGGTGTTAGTTTTCAGCGTGGCTGTTGAGCAATAAAAGTATGTTGAGAGTACATTAAACCATTATTTTCTGTCAATCAATGTCAATGTCACATCGACTTTCTAATCATTGAACTGTTTAGAATAATCTTTAAATTTTTTATATAAACTTCACCGCCAGACTTGCTTGCCTGCTTGCTTGCTTATTTGCTTGCTTGCTTGATGCAATGCTTGCAAACCTTGAAAGTGAAAATTAACTAACTTTCCGTCAGCCAATTGAGCTGAAATTTGAAATATAAGCTTGTTCTTTGTGACAAAAAAAGCAAATTTTAATACATTATGGTACATTATGGTACCCACTCGTTGAGGATAAAGTTTTTATCTAATTTTTAAAAAATAGGTTCATTATTTCATTTTTATGAGCAAAAACATCAGAGACTAAAAGTCCATATATACAAACATCAATGGTTATTGCATAACTGAATTCAAATTAGGTTTAAGTAACAAATTTCAAAAAAGGTTTCAACCAACTTTTACAAAATCTATTTTGCGTTTTATGGGCAAAAAAAGTTAAGAGGGAGATGAAGCAAGAAAGGGAGCAAGAAAGCAAGTTGAAGCACGAGCGGAAGCGGAAGAGCGAACAGGATTGGGAAAGCAAAAGGGAGCGGGAATGGGAGAGCGAGTAGGAGCGGTAACGGGAGAGCCAGTGGGAAAAGAGAATGAGCGAGAGAGCAAGCGGGGATGGAAACTTTGGCGAAAAAGAGATAAAAAGCGAAAGAGAGTGAAACAAAAGAAAAACTTCTAAAAACCTCGGGCAGCGCCGGGTTACCCCGCTTGTATAAAATAATTATAAAAATAAAATAATTTAATAAACAAGTTGAGTCTAGCTGTAAACAAAAAACATCAAATGTTGGTTTGCTGTTTGAGATTTTAAACACTTGATGTTAAAAAAAAACTACTTCAAAAAACCGTCTTTTTAAGCAAATGTTTCAAGATTTAAACAGCATTTGATAATTAATATTGAAATAAATCTAACTGTATAGCAAAATTTGATGTTTTTCTAGTTTTTGTTAGTTTTTTCTTTTTTCACTTATAATTTGAATCTTAGTCTCTTGGAAAACCCTTTGAGAGATGCTAATGCATTTTTGTAGCTGACTAGCGGTGTACCCGGCGTTGCATGGGATTTTTAAAGGTTTTTCTAATGTTTGTTTCTCTTGCTCCTGTTTCCTTCCCCATTTGCTCTCCCGCTCTCGGTCGTTTTCCCGTTCCGGTTGTTTTCCTGATCCCGGTGGCTTTCCCGCTCTGGGCCGTTTTCTTGCTCTCGTTCGCTTTCCCGTTCCCGGTCGCTTTCCCGATCCCGGACTCTTTCCCGCTCTTGTTCGCTTTACCTTTCCCGCTCGCTGTTTCGCTCTCAGCTGCTTTTTTGTTCCCTCTTGCTTTTCCGTTTCCGTTTGCGCTTATTTTCTAATTCCCATTTCCGCTCGCTCTCCCGCTCCGCTCATTTTGTGAGGGATTTCAGTTTTTCTTTACTATAATTGTCCCCCATTGACTCTCAAGATTGTGTAAAAATTTAATTGGGATGGGATGAATGGTGTTGCAATGCATAAAGAACATATATACATAATATCATTTATATATATATATATATATATATATATATATATATATATGTATATATATATATATATAGATTATTTGAGCAGTAGTAGCTAATAAAATACTTAATAAATCATAGAATGTATTTAAATTGTTTTCTTTAACGTAATTATTAACACAAAGTTTAAGAGTTCTTCTGATGCGTTTATTGAAAATTTTGCAACAATTGAAAAAACAAACTTATTTGAAAATTCAGCAGTAAAGAAAAAAAATATTTAAAAAAAGTTAAATTTCTTTTTAAAGAATGAAAAGTTAAGAAAGCAAAATCAAAGCCGGATTTTTTTATGATTCATGGCATCTAGCTTGCAAGAGCCATAGGCGCTCCGGAATCAAAATGGCCCTAAAGAACTCTGACGTATTTGGGCTCCTCTGTGACTTTGCTGTCACTGTCAATCTTCAGTAAGATGTGGTTCACCTTCAGTTCAGGGTCTTCTGCCCCATCTTTCTTAATAACAACCTGTTGTTGTAGTTGAACATCAGTCATGATAATAAGTTTATGTTGCATTTTTAAACAAATTGTTATCTGAGAACATCTAAAGTTTATCTATTTATTATTAAGTGTATTTATTACTTCTGTTATTATTATATTATTATTATTATTATTATTATTATTATTATTATTATTATTATTATTATTATTATTATTATTATTATTATTATTATTATTATTATTATTATTATTATTATTATTATTATTATTATTATTATTATTATTATTATTATCATTATTATTATCACTATTATTATTATTATTTTTGTTATTAAAAACAGCGTGAGATGAACTGTAATAAATTAAAATGTTGTTTTCAAAACCTTCACGTCAGGAATTTCTCGGTCAATTGTTTCTTTCACTTCTTTCCAATTCTATAAAGGAGGTTATTGTTTAATAAACGATTAAAAAAATTTTATTGACATTGTAAGACATTTTTGTAGATTAAGTATAATATTATTTTCAAAGAAATCAGAGACAATCATCTATACTTCTATTTTATTTAAACATAACAAACACAGGACAAAGAATCAATTGCTGTACATACAAATTATTAATATTGAAATAAAATCACGCAATTAAAAACAAATAAATAAATCTGAATTGCTCAAATAATTTTGTTATGTTTTAATTTATTATACTAACTATTCCAATTACATTCCCAATCAAACTGAAATCTGGTGCTGAAAAACAAAACAAAAAACAGCTTTAAAAAGCTTTATATTATTGGATTGCCAATTTTTGCAATAAGTGTTGGATTCGCATAACCACCACAGTCTACCAGGATGGCAATACTTACTTCCCTCACCAGCACATAAGATGTCAGCATATATAATATATGTAAATATCACATCATGTCAGCACATATCGTATCGTGAGAAAACAAAACAGCGTTTCCAATGAATTTAAAAAAAAAATCTTATTACAATATTAAAACCAAAAAAAATGATCGAAAACCTTCTCCAAAGAACCTTGGCGGTCTGACAACTTTGTCATTTTCAATCACCAAGGCAATGTTATTGAAATATAACTCCTCAGTAGGAAATCGACCAGACGGAAAGTCTATGAACTAATTTATGAAATGCTTATCAGAATGAATTCTTAATGTTTTACGGATAAATAATCCTTATTTTTAATAATATTTATTACCAATTAAAAAAATACTTTCTAATTGAAACATTTTGTTCAGTTCAAATGTTTACAATTAGGCTTAAAAATTATTTCCGAGTTTTGACAAACTTGAAATTTTTAAACTTCAATTTGCTTTATCTCTTAAACGGACTATTTTTTTTTGTCAGGAAGAGTTCAATTAAAGTCAAAAGTTATTTCAGTGAACAAAACTGAATTGAAATAAATTTAATATAGACAGCAATAATAATTTTGATTTTAATTGAATAAATAACATTTTTATAAAGTACAGGCTGTTTAAAATTAAAAGTTTTCGTACGACACACATTGAAATATAATCTCATCCAACATTACCCCAACGCCTGGAAGCTCTTTCTTAAGTTTGCCTTTAACCTCTTCTTTTTTCTTTATTAAAAAATACAAATTATAAAGTAATAATAAAACACAAATACATAAGAAATCACTTCTCCATAAAACAAGTTGCACTACTAACACAACCCACGAACTCGGGCCATTCGCGTGCATCCGGTCTCCTTCCTTTTGTTAATTGCAATACCATTTCTGAAATTAAAGACATTTTAATTTAACAATTGATATGAAAACATAACAAAACTTTATTGTTTTTAGTGTTTTGGAAGAACTGAAAACGTTTATTTAAATTTTTTTAACTCCGAGACCATTTAGACACGTAACTTTTAAAACGTTTATTAGTAGACCTGAACATATGTTTGTTTATTATTAAAATTGTATTAATTATTAAACTTCAAGTTATGAAACGTTTTTTAAACTTCAACTTATTTCAAGCGTACATAATTTTATCAAGGAAGAACTATCGAATTAAATTTATTTTGGGTCCTGAATTGTTCAGTTATAAACATTTTTATCAGTAAAATAAATTAAAACATTCCGGACCGTATATAAATATCGTCAACTACACGTCAAAAACTACAAGTTTAATTAATTTTATAAAACTCACTTCTGATTGTAGAGATAGAGAGAATTCAAAAGATTCAAATCAAAATAGCTACCGGAGAGCTGTAACGGAACGCTGTTATGTGCCCCGTTTATATAAGCCTATGAAACCGATTAGTATTGCCCTAAACGCATTTAAATTTTTGTTCCAAGCTATTCGCAGCCATAAATTGAGCAAAAACACGACAGTTGTATTGTATAATTAATAAGAATTTTTGATTTTTCCGTTTAACGCAACCATTTATCAGCAAATTACCTTAAAAAACTTGTTTGTAACTTTTTTCTCAAAACCATTTTTATGAATTTTGCAATCGCTCATCTGCTTATGTTGTATGTTTACGAATAATAAACTAATAATCATGACTGTGTTTATAATCTTTGGAAATGTTGGAGTTGTGTACAAGCTATTTAAACAATATATGTTTATTCATATATGCGTAACTCTTTATAGGAATAGATAGATAATATTCAGATGTTTGGCTGTTCTGAGAAATTAGTTTTTAATCATAATTATTGTCTGGTTTTTTGGTTTTTTCCGAGAAAGTTAAGGTAAATCGAGGTCGAGATAGCTGCAAAAGATATATAATTTGTAGCTCAAAATGGGAATCTAAAACAAAAGGTTTTTCTGTTAATTTAATGGTAGCTTTGTGTATTTTTGAATAAATTTAAACACATTCTCTTGATTGAATTTTTAAATAAACTAACAGACAACTTTTCCTTACGTTTAATTCAAGCAAGTTTGAGCTTTCAAATATAAAAATCGTTTGCCTAACAAGTTCAAATAAAATTCATAGTTATTTTAAAAAAAAAAACATTTTATTACATTCAAATAGAACTATTCGATATATTTTTTCAATCGTTTCTTGTTAATTGATGAGAAACCTCAAGTTAATTAACAGTTTAGTTAACTCCTGCCTCTTGTTATATTAATTTTTTCAAATTTTTTTTTCTTTTAAGCAGAAAACGCATAAATTAAAACAAGCGCCATTTTGTTGCTCTGACACCTACTATCTATAATTCGGCGTGGATTTTGAATTTTTAGTTAAACATTTTAGTAAATTTACTACCGGCAAGTCAAGTAAAAACTTTTAACTTTTGTTCTTTTTTAATCAACGCTGGTCTTGCTTGCTTGATTGATTGCTTGCTTGCTTCAAATTTTGCAAACCTTGAAAGTAAAATTTAACTAGCTTTCCGTCATCCAATCAAGCTGAAATTTGAAATATAAGCTTACTCATCATGACAATGCATTTTTGATGATGATTATGATATACAGTATTCATAATGACATACAGCATACATGATTACATTTATGATTACATAGAGCATTCAAGATGACGTTTATTATGACATAGATCATTCAAGATGACATTTATGATAACATAGATCATTTAAAATGACATAAAGCATTCAAGATGACTTTTAATATGACATTCAGAATTCAGAATGACATACAGCATTCGTGATGTAAAACAACATTTGACGATTGTATTTTGATCTATATCACAGCTCCGAGTTTTTGTATACATTTTTAGGGAAATCGTTAGATAACAATAGTAATTTTAAAAAACTTTTAAAGAAACTTTCTATAATGTTACTTTTATAGTTTTTGCTCAATTGAGTTGTGTTTGTGTGTAGTACGTGTCAGCTATAAGTTGAACTATCTGAGGTGAAGAGTTAAAGATTAGTCACGTTTGAAAAACTCTAAAGCAGCTTCAAAACAACATGATTTTCATTTATAAGAAGGTCTTGTTAATGAAAATAATACGGCCCCGGTGGCGCAATCGGTTAGCGCGCCGTACTTATAGGCAGTACTGCGATACTACTGAGACATGCGGAGGTTGTGAGTTCGATCCTCACTCGGGGCACGTGATTTTTAAGACCAACCAAAAACACGTCTTTCTGTGATGTAGAAAGTTTCCGGAAAAATTCCGGAGAAAAAAGTTTCCGGAACTTTTCGGTGGAAAGGTTTCCAGCAGTGGAAATTTTAAATTTACTTGGGAAATTTTAAATTTCCACTTGGTGAAAATTTAAAAAAAAAATTATCAAAATACGTTGTTTTAAAATATCAGGAAATGCCAGCGACAATGCACCTAAAAATGAGTGTTGCCTTAATTTTTCTGGGTTGCATCTGGGTTATTAACAATTTGCTTCAACTAATTTCTGATTTCTCAACTAATTTCATACAGCATACATGATGACATTTATGATTACATAGAGCATTCAAGATGACATTTATTATGACATAGATCATTCAAGATGACATTTATGATAACATAGAACATTTAAAATGACATAAAGCATTCAAGAGGACTTTTAATATGACATTCAGAAGTCAGAATGACAGAATTCGTGATGACGTACAGCATTTATAGTAATAGTTATGAAAAAATACAGCATTCATGTTGTAAAACAACATTTGACAATTGTAATTTTATCTATATCACAGCTAAGAGTTTTTGTATACATTTTTAAGAAAATCGTTAGATAACAATAATAATTTTAAAAAAACTGTTAAAGAAACTTTCTATAATGTTGCTTTTATAATTTTTGCTCAATTGAGTTGTGTTTGTGTGTAGTACGTGTCAGCTATAAGTTGAACTATCTGAGGCGAAGAGTTGAAGATTAGTCAAGTTTGAAAAACTCTAAAGCAGTTTCAAAACAACATGATTTTCATTTATAAGAAGGTATTGTTAATGGAAATAATAAGGCGCCATGACGGAGCCCCGGTGGCGCAATCGGTTAGCGCGCCGTACTTATAGGCAGTACTGCGATACTACTGAGACATGCGGAGGTTGTGAGTTCGATCCTCACTCGGGGCACGTGATTTTTAAGACCAACCAAAAGCACGTCTTTCTGTGATGTAGAATGTTTTCGGAAAAATTCCGGAGAAAAAAGTTTCCGGAACTTTTTGGTGGAAAGGTTTCCAGCAGTTAAAATTTCCACTTGGTGAAAATTAAAAAAATATAATTTATCAAAATTCGTTGTAATTTAATTGTTTTAAAATATTAGGAAATGCCAGCGACAATGCACTTAAAAATGAGTGTTGCATTCATGTTTCTGGGTTGCATCTGGGTTATTAACAATTTGCTTCAACTAATTTCTGATGCCATCACTAAGGCAGAAAGAAAAATAAAATTAGCATCTATCGCTCCCGGTCACAGCACCAGAAAAACTAAATTTTATTGTTTTCGTAAACCGTATATGTACACATTCACCAAAGGCCACAAACACGTCAAAGCATAACGTATGTCACATCTGACATCGGTCGTTTAACACCAAGGGGCCACGCTTCAAAGACACTTATGTCTCGAGCAATCAACATGTTTGTAGAAAACATGGCTGTAATATACAGCAATTTTATTTGTCACATACAGTGAATAAAACAACTGGACAAGAAATAACGTCAAGGTCTTAAGATCAATCGAGCAAAAGACAATTGAATAACAAGTTTAAAAAAACTGCCTTCAACTCTTCATACAAACTGTAGATAAATACACACTCAAGAAGCCATATACCATACACCTCAAAACATCACTAACACCCGCTATACCACTTCTGCCACACTTCAAAGAGCCGCACACGCTCGCTTTAGCGAAGTCAGGAAAGGTTCCACATTTCAAAGAGATGTTTACGCTCGTCGATAAATCAACCAGACTCAGATTTCATGCATACTTCAAATACAAACTAAATATATTGGAAATCATTTAATTGATAAAAAAAATTATTTTGTTTTTGAATAAAAGTAGCGGTAGCGAATAGCGCTGAGAACAGCTAAAAAAATGTAGCGGCGCTGCCATCAACGATCTTATGAGCCAATAGTACCGCTCTTAACAACCCTGGTTGCCATCACTATTTTTTTCAAATTACTGATTTGTTTAAAATTTATTTGATCAAAGATGAAGAATTCTTCTTTTAACACCAAGGGGTCACGCTTGTCTTTTAAAAATACATCAAATTTCTTTACGCTGAAAATATCTTGGGTATATATTGATAAAGGTTGTTGAGAAGAAGTGGCTTCAAAATTTGATAAATTGTCCTCTTGATGAATAGACTTTAGATGAACAGTCCTTATGATGAACCGACCTCTTGATGAACTGTCCTTTGATGAATAGTCTCTTGATGAATAGTCCCTTGATGAATAGTCCTTGATGAACAGTCCCTTGATGAATCGTCCTTTGATGAAAAGTCCGCATACCCATTAACTCATTATAGAAAAGCACGTGTACACAGTGTACACTAGCGTACAGATAGTTATTAAGTCAGGTATTATAACAAAAAGTACTTGTACAGTTGTCTATTGTGTCAGGTAGTATAATTGTTTATAACTTTAAAACAGTGATTGTTTTTAGTAACAGATTACTCATTGCAATTAGAGTAGTTATTGAATTGAAATAATTCAATTGACATGTTTAGATTAAAATAAAGATAAAAACAAATCAATATTTTACAATAGGAATCATTTTTTTAACTTTTCACCAACGGTTTTTGGGGCTTAAAACAATTTTGTGTAACAAACTATTAAAAAGCATTCCTCCATTCTTTTCATATTTAAACAGCATTCGGCGGGTAGTACCAAAATATTTCTGACTGTAGGCCAAACTTTGATTTTTTTTTAAATATTTGTTTCGGTTATCTAAAATTAAAACTGACCTACAGTTGAATTGAAGTTGACTTTCTGTTATTTTTTTGTTTTCATAATTCGAATCGTAGTCTCTGTAATGTTTGTTGGGCATTTTTTATAGCTGATTATTTAAACAAAAGTATGCTTGTTTTTACGTTATTAATAACAACAAGTTAAAGAAAAAACAAGTTTTTAAACACAAACTTTTACTTCAAATAGACACGATTTAGAAATACGAAAGATGTTTAAATAAGGTTTTCTTTCTTTTTACACACTTTTACTTAACTTGACTTTTCTGTCTGTCATCAAATTTTGCAATCGATTTTAAACTAACTTCCCAATAAGCTAGAGACTTAAAAATTTAAACATACTACCTAACTGATTAACAATGCATTCTATCAAATTTTCGGATTGATTGGACAAAATTTAATAAAATAATTATTTGTGACATTGTCTATTCTAATATGCTCGTTGTTTATGTAACATATATAATTTTCGGATCGATTGGACAACATCATTGTCCAGAGGATGTTAAATGATCACTTGAATAGTGTAATAATATAAAAGTGTGTTTTAAAAAAATTTTTGTTTTTTGTTTCACTTGTTAATTGAATCATGTATTGTCATCCAATATAAAGCTATGCTAAACGTTTCAGGTTGAAACATCTAGTCAAAAATCTGGTTAAATTTTACTTGCAAGATTTGCGTACAGAGAAAGCCACACACAAACAGAGATTGTAACCTAAATAAAAGTTTGTAAAAAGCTGGAAAGTCAATTTGATAAGTTTATTAAAAAAAACTTGCAGCAATCGAGATATTTTTAAATGTAAAAAAAATAATTTTTCATCTTTAGAAAGATTAGAAATGCTAATGGAAACAAGAATTAAAAAATCAAAAAACGTTGCAGAGTTAATTCAACACTTTTTTTTAAATGTTCAAATCGTCTTCGTTGATTAATTGAAAATAAAGCAGAAGCACTGAATGACTTCTTTAGGGTTCATGACGTCCGGACTAGTTCAGCACAGGAGTAATTTTTGATATGACAACATGGCTGAGCTTCTCTGCGACTTTGTCGTTACTGTCAACCTTTAGTAGGATGTGGTTTTCAAGCAGTCTTGCAGGTGTAACTACACCATTTTTCTCGATGGCTAACTGTTTAAAATAATATGGCAGTTATATTACGTTAGAAACAAATTGAGAAAGTATAAGGTTTTATATCAACTCGTTTAACATTAATTTTCATAAACACCCAATAAATATATTATTAGTATTAATAACTGTTAAGTGTAATACATTTTTCTATTATTAACATTTAGCATATGCCTAATCCAAGGTGAAAATGCCTTTTTGCAATGCAGCCATTTATAGACGTCTACGCCTTTAGCAATACTAGTTAACTCCTTGCTTAAGGGTGTTACGCTGATGACGCCGGCGTGGCTCGAAACGCTTACGTAACGATCGACCAGCCTTGAAAGAAGCAAATTGATTCCTAAGAAGATATAATGTTTTATAACCACTCGCTTGGCATTAATAAATATTTTTATTACTTCTTTTATTCATATTTTTATTACTTCTTTTATTCATATTTTTATTACTTCTTTTATTCATATTTTTATCATTATTATTTATGATTATTTTTATTTGTATTAATTTAAATGTACAACGTTATAATGAATAAAATAATGATTGTCAAAACCTTTATGCCAGGCCAATTCTTTTTGATCGACTCTTTAACATCGGAGTAATTCTATAAATGTGGTTGTTACTAAATTAATAAATTTAATAGAAAATCTGTATAAATACATTAAAAGTTCTAATACAATTTCCAAGTGTTTAAATGTAATACATTTTTATATATCGAGAAAAGCATGTTGAAAAAATGTAACTTGGACATGTTTTTAATTTAATTCACTAACCTTTCCAACCACATTACCGATCTTACTAAAATTGGGCTCTGAAAAACAAAATTAATTTCAGTCATTAAAAAATGTAATATAATCGGCATGCAAATTTGTGCCATGAAAGTTGGATTGGTGTATATTTGGCTGAAACACTTAATTCCGCTCACAAGTCAAGACGCTCTATGAAATATCAATTTGATTGGTTTAAAAACTGATTAATTGATTAATTGGTTAAACTATTAAGTGATTAATTGATAAAACCTTGTGCCATGTAATTTTTACGTTATTCAAAGAGTCTTTGCGGCGCAGTTGCAAAGCGGTAAAGCTTTGGATTTCTACTCTTGAGGTCCCGGGTTTGATTCCCAGGCGGAATCTCACATCGCGCAACTTCAAGTCAGCCTTTCATTCACTTATGGTCAACAGATGGGTAATAATAAGGTGCAGCCAGCCCATGTAAAGCGTAGGTGGCAGGTAGCTCTGTGTGATACAACGGGCTCTATCCCGGCGTCTTAATCGGCTTTAAATGCAGAGTTTTTCTTTTTCTTAACATTTAGGACACGTTTTATCAAAACATGTCCTGCTCAAAGGCAAGAATGGGTTCTTGCAGGGCTGCCATTTATACGCGCTTATCACTTTAGCAATATTGAGTAAACATGTTGTTTAAGGGAATTACGCTGGTGACGCCAATAGGCTTGAACCTCCAACTTAACGATCAACAGAGGAACGCTTCACTGATATGCCACCAGAGCCTCTTATATTGCCAAATGTCCGAAATGACTCATAAGAAATCTAATAACACAACAAAAAAACGAAATTCTGATGACACACCTCTTATGACGTACTGCGGCACCTTGACGACGATTGGCCAATTGGCTTTTGGATCGTCAACTTCCACAAGAATTTTAGTGCCAAAGCATGTTTCCGGGACAGTACCAGATTTATAAATTTCAAACTGAATTGTTGGAAAATAATTATCAAATACAATTTAATTAGTTTTACAGATAATGAATTTGATAGTGAACGATAATTATTATTAATTGTAATTTTATTGGTGAACGCTACTCAATAGATGCAATACAAACTAAGCCACACTAAAATTATAATTGTTAGCATTTAATTGAACATCTGAATAAAACATTTATACAGTGAAAAATCGTCTGACTGTTCTAAAACAAAAATTTTCGTGCGACGAACGAGTGAATATAATTGCTGTGTTCATTACCCCAGCAAATGGAAATTTTTCCTCCATTATGTTTTGAGCCTTTTGTAATTTCTTTAAAAAACAAAACAGATCCAATGAAATTAATTAAACAATCCAATTAAAACGTACTCAAAATTTTAAAAAAATATTGTTATTCCAACCTCATTCAAGCATTGAGGCCATGTGTGTGTGGTGTAAATCATAGCATCTTGTTCCATATCTGAAGTTTAGAAATTTGAATTTACGCATTGATATGAAGATAGAGAAAGTTGTATTGCTTGTAGAAATTTTGACTAAAAACAAACATTATCGATCAGTATATAAGCAATCAATTGTTAATTACAATTTAATATACCAATTTTTTCGAGCCTATTTCAGGTGGCGACCCCATTTTATAAGAGCCAAGTGACCAGCAATCTCGATACAATTCAAAAAGGTGTTTTTAAAAATAATTAAAAACCCCAAAAACAGTTTTTAGTATTAATTTTTTTAATTATTTTTTCAAACATGGCAATGTTTCCAAGATTTATTTTTCGTCGCCAGCTTAGCAGCTTGGATAAAAATGCCCCGAGATTATCGTGAAATGCAATAATATTCGTATCCTTTCCTTGGCGTTTCAGGTTAAGCTTATTTTAATGTTCTAAAATATCTGCTAGATATGCTACTCTTATCAACTAAGCTTTTTGGAAACCACTGTTATAAACTATTCAGTCAAATATTATTATAAACTCACTTCGAAATCGAGAGATTTGGAAAGATTCAAATCAAATAGCTATCGGAAAGTTGTAACGAAACGCTGTTATGGGCGCCGTTTATATAAACCTATGAAACCGATTAGCATCGCACTAAGACACTCTGAATTACATTTTTAGTTAACCACAGCCATAAATTAAGCAAAAACATAACCGTTGTACAACATAATTATTAGGCATTTTTGGTTTTTTCGTTTAACGCAACCATTTATCAACAAACTACTTTATAAAATTGTTTTGTAACTTTTTATTTAAAAACTTTTATTTTATTTTACTATCGTTCATCTGTTTGCTTGGTATAATAAATACTAAGTTATAGTTATTGCAAATATATACAGATATATATATATATATATATATATATATATATATATATATATATATATATATATATATATATATATATATATATATATATATATATATATATATATATATATATATATATATATATAAATTTTGTATGTTTAATTATATGTGTATATGTCCTATGGTTTCTAGCAATTAGTTTTATTTCAAAAATAACTCGAAACACACATCAATTGCATAATGTTTTTTGGCTTTTTGTGTTTCCGAGTAAGGTAATACTAGTTGAGATAGCTGCAAAACATATAAAAAAATTAACTCAAAGTTTACATTTAAAATTAAAGTTTTTTTTTCTAAATTAAATTTATTGACGATGTCCGATGTAGGGTCGTGTATGTTTGATTACGAGTTACTAATTAATTATCAAACAGACAAAATGTTCTTTTACGTTTAAATCATTTAAATTTTTTTAAGCATGGAAAAATCTTTATCTACCAAGTTGAAGTAAAATTCAAGAGCAGCCTTAAAATAAAATTGCTACATTTACATTTTGGAATTTAAACCAAAAAAAATATTCCCATCATCAGTTTTTTTTATTTATTTTTCAAGCCATACCTGCTGAATTGATGAGAAACAACGAGTCAATAAGCGGTTTGGTTTACTATGCGGCGCCATGTTTAAGCGAGATTATTAATCTTAGAAATAAGAAATCTTTTTTATATTACTCAGAAAACTCATAAATTAGAACAAGCGCTATTTTGTGTCTCAAACAGCTGCTATAATTCAGCGTGGGTTTTGATTTTTTAACCAAAACCTTATGTAATTATTACTAATTATACTATTTATAACAGCGGCAAGTAGCAGTTTTAATTTTTTATATTTTTTCATAAAATAAAATAAGTGGTCATGTTTTTTGCAAATTTTTTATTCAGTTGAAATTTTATTGTTTTCCACAGTTCTGCATATTACGTCTATAGCACTGCAAAACACAGAGTTTGTGAGTTCTATTCATGGGATTTTGTTTCTTATTAACGGACTGGGCCGAGTTGCTAATAGGCTGGGTACGTATCTACAATCCGTGTATAAACACAGACGGACCCTAATTATTCACGTTCACGTTCTTTCTTGGGCGGTGATTAGCTGAAAACATTGACTCTGATCAAAAATCTTATATTATAACTATTATTGTTGATAAATATAGTTACATGTTACCTATTATGTTCAGAGTGGTTTTCAAAAGAGTAAGAACTTCAAAATAAAATAAAAAAATTGGGGAGACTACATAACTACATAGATTCCATAAATTTGTTTCTTAGTGAAAAAGAGTAAGTGCGGTATATCAGCTTCCAAATAAGATTAAATCACATTTTCACGCATTTTTGTGAGTTTTTGATGTTTAGAGAAATAAAAAAAACTGCACGAAAAAATGAAGCACTAATTAAGGGTAATCTGTTTGTCATCTGATTGACCAATTGGTCCATACAAAGAATAACAACAACAAGAATAAAAAAGTTGTGCTAACAAATTTCTTTTTTCAATCAATTAATGTAAACAATTATAAAGCTACAAAAAAAGTTTTTAAAAGAAATGCCTTTAAAATTTAAAATTTGAAAAAAAAATATAAAAATCTAGCAAACAATATTTTGTTTTTGATCTTTTATTATTGTTATTATTATAAAAGCAAAACAACTTCTAGAGATACTGACACGTCACAGGCAGTCCTAAACTAAAATACTACTAAAAGTTTGTTAGTTAAATTCAATCTACTTTTAGAAATTGTTAAACAATAAATAAACAACAAATGTTGTAATTGTTGATCAAGTTTACTTATAGTTTCATTAGATTGTTGATTCAGCCATGCATAAAACGCATTTTGACTCGTTGCACGGAGACCAATTCCACGGTTGGTAATTAATTGGTTTATTAGTTGCCTTAATGCCCATGCAGTCGTAAGATACTGATATCGTCTTGAAGTTGGCAAAAGTATTAGAAAATTCTTCAATGACACCAGGAAATGGTTTCCAAACAAATCTTGCATTCGTATTGCCTGGTATCAACCTTTGTCCTGCGTTCCAGAACTCAAGTTTCAGACTAGCAGCATTACGACATTTACCTGCTTCATTTTGTTCTACAAAAATAACACGAAATAATATCAATCAGTATATATATATATATATATATATATATATATATATATATATATATATATATATATATATATATATATATATATATATATATATATATATATATATATATATATATATATATATATATATATATATATATATATATCTATATATATAAAAGAACATGTCCTGACTGACTGACTGACTGACTGACTGACTGACTGACTGACTGACTGACTGACTGACTGACTGACTGACTGACTGACTGACTGACTGACTGACTGACTGACTGACTGACTGACTGACTGACTGACTGACTGACTGACTGACTGACTGACTGACTGACTGACTGACTGACTGACTGACTGACTGACTGACTGACTGACTGACTGACTGACTGACTGACTGACTGACTGACTGACTGACTGACTGACTGACTGACTGACTGACTGACTGACTGACTGACTGACTGACTGACTGACTGACTGACTGACTGACTGACAGATGACTGACTGATAATCAACGCCGAGCTCAAACGCCTCATCCTAGGAACGTGAAATTTGGAACTTATATTACTTTTATAGCGTAAACATCCGCTAAGAAAGGATTTTTGAAAATTTTGCTCCTGAGGGGAACAAACTGGAAAACAAACTTTTTTCTAAAACAATGTATATCTCGAAAACTAAAAATGAGGAGATTTTGAAATTTGGTATATAGATTCTTTTTGAAAAATAAAAAGATACGTTTTTCACCATTTTTTGAAAATTCGGTTTCCCGGACCTCAAATGTGGGTTGGAAAATTGGGTTATTTGGTTTTTAAAGTAGCTTCTACTTAAAAACTGTTAATGCTACAGGAGTAAAAATTAGTATTTAGTTTCTACTCCAAAAATAATGAAATACGTGTTTTAGCATTTTTTGAAAATTTGATTTCCAGGACTTCAAATGTGGGGTGGAAAATAGGGTTATTTGTTTTTTAAAGTAACTGCTACTCAAAAACTGTAAATACCACAGATTTAAAAATTTGTATTTAGTTTCTATTCTAAAAATAAATATATACGTGTTTCACCATTTGTTTATAAATTTGGTTTCCAGGACCTTAAATTTGGGCTGGACAATAGGATTACTTGGTTTTTAAAGTAACTGATACTCAAAAACTATAAATGCTACAAAAGTAAAAATTAGTATTTAGTTTCTACTCTAAAAATAATGATATACGTGTTTCAATATTTTTTGAAAATTTGGTTTTCAGGACCTCAAATGTGGGGTGGAAAATTGGGTTACTTGGTGTTTAAAGTAACTGCTACTCAAAAACTGTAAATGCTACAAAAGTAAAAATTAGTATTTAGTTTCTACTCTAAAAATAAGGATATATGAAATTTTGGTTTTCATGATCTCAAATGTGGGGTGGAAAAAGGTTTCTTTGGTTTTTAAAGTAACTGCTACTCAAAAACTGTGAATGCTACAGATGTCAAAATTAGTATTTAGTATTTACTCAAAAAATAATGATATAAGTGATTCAACATTTTTTAAAAATTTGGTTTCCAGGACCTCAAATGTGGGGTGGAAATAAGGGTTATTTGATTTCAAAATAACTGCTACTCAAAAACTGTAAGTGCTACAAATGTAAAAATTAGTATTTTGAAGTTTTGTGCCGGTTAAAAGTCCAGTTTATCACCGGTTGGGCCAAGCCGTTGTTTTAGAGTCTTCACACGGGCCAGGCCAAAATTTTAAATCAAAGTGGGACGGGCCGAGGTTTTTCACCAAGTATATAGATATTTTAGTTATTTTAGGGTCTTCAGTTGGGCCGGGCCAAACCTGAAGTCAAGGTGGGACGGGCCGAAGTTTTTCATCAAGTATATAGAACTTCTAGGCCTGTAAGAATGGGCCGGGCTGTTCCGGGCCAGGAGTTTAGGTTTTTAAAACGGGCTGGGCTAAGTTGTCGACGGGCCGAGCCGAGACCTAAAAAATTGATCTCTACTATGGATGCACGGTTCAAACTCTCTAATTTCATGCGAGCGAAGCCGCTACGGGCACTGCTAGTATATATATATTAGAGATGGGAATCGAACCCTAATTTAAGAGTTCGGGTTCGGTTCGGTTTGGTAGTGGCTATAGTTCGGGTTCGGTTCGGTTTGGTAGTGGCTATAGTTCGGGTTCGGTTCGGTTCGCTAGAGGTTTGGGTTTGGTTCGGTAGTGCTTACAGTTCGAGTTCGGTTCGGTTCGCTAGTTGTTAAAGTTCGGGTTCGGTTCGGGATAGCTATGGCTCGAGCTAGATTCGATAATTGCATTAAAAAATAGTCAAAGTTCATTAATTCAAAACATTTAAAAAAATTAAGGTTCCATATTGTAATTCATAAAAAATTTACATTTTTAATGTTTCTGTACACATTCGAGCTCTTCGCTCACTCATAGTCATGTTATTGACATATGTTGCGTTATCAACTGTTTAATAATAATAATAATAATAATAATAATAATAATAATAATAATAATAATAATAATAATAATAATAATAATAATAATAATAATAATAATAATAATAATAATAACAATAATAACAATAACAATAACAATAACAATAACAATAACAATAACAATAACAATAACAATAACAATAACAATAACAATAACAATAACAATAACAATAACAATAACAATAACAATAACAATAACAATAACAATAACAATAACAATAACAATAACAATAACAATAACAATAACAATAACAATAACAATAACAATAACAATAACAATAACAATAACAATAACAATAACAATAACAATAACAATAACAATAACAATAACAATAACAATAACAATAACAATAACAATAACAATAACAATAACAATAACAATAACAATAACAATAACAATAACAATAACAATAACAATAACAATAACAATAACAATAACAATAACAATAACAATAACAATAACAATAACAATAACAATAACAATAACAATAACAATAACAATAACAATGACAATGACAATGACAATGACAATGACAATGACAATGACAATGACAATAACAATAACAATAACAATAACAATAACAATAATAATAATAATAATAATAATAATAATAATAATAATAAAATAATAATAATAATAATAATAATAATAATAATAATTTTAATAATAATAATAATAATAATAATAATAATAATAATAATAATAATAATAATAATAATAATAATAATAATAATAATAATAATAATAATAATAATAATAATAATAATAATAATAATAATAATAATAATAATAATAATAATAATAATAATAATAATAATAATAATAATAATAATAATAATAATAATAATAATAATAATAATAATAATAATAATAATAATAATAATAATAATAATAATAATAATAATAATAATAATAATAATAATAATAATAATAATAATAATAATAATAATAATAATAATAATAATAATAATAATAATAATAATAATAATAATAATAATAATAATAATAATAATAATAATAATAATAATAATAATAATAATAATAATAATAATAATAATAATAATAATAATAATAATAATAATAATAATAATAATAATAATAATAATAATAATAATAATAATAATAATAATAATAATAATAATAATAAGCGTGCTTTTACTTTTGTAACAATCAATCAATCAATCAAGAAATATTTCTATAGCGCTATTTCCGCAGTGTTCAATAGCGCTCGGTCGTGAACTTATTAAACATATGTTTTAAGTCCACGACGGAAAACTGTGAGAGAAGTAGAGTTAGTAAGAGAAGAAGGAAGAGAGTTCCAGAGATAGGGGCCAGAGTAGGAGAAAGAGCGTTGAGCAAAAGAATGCTTAATAGTGAAGATGCGAGAGTGATTACGAGAAGAAGAACGAAGACCAGACTTAGGAGGGATATGTATTAAATTAGTTAAGTAGGGAGGAGAAAGACAATTTTTTTACTTTATACATTATTAGACAGATTTTAAAAATCACCCTATATCTGAGAGGAAGCCAATGGAGAAGAACAAGAGATGGAGAGATGTGAGAGGAGTAGGAGGTGCGAGAAACTAAGCGAGCAGCCGAGTTGAAGGCTTTAGAGAGAGGATAGAGGGTAGTGTCAGGAAGACCATAGTATAGAGAATTGCAGTAGTCAATTCGAGACAGGACAAGAGAAGAGACTAGAAGTTGCAGCGAAGGGTCATCCAGAAGTGGACGAAGCTGCTTAATACGGCGAATATCTAACTCTATTAACAAACAAACGTTTCCAGCTCTTGTTTGCTCCATTTAAAACCGTATGATAACTTATTAGTATTTGCCATATTATTTAGGTTATTCAATATAATAAATACAACAAACAACAAAATAGGTAATTCAAGCAACACGACCGCAAGGTGTAATAAGCTACGCGAGAAAGAAAGTAAACATAACAACAAAGATGTGCATAGGCTTCCATAAGATAAACAATAACTCCACAGTGTACATCACCAAACACATCTAAGTAAATGTATTCTACCTTTTCTTGCTATAAAATAAATCTTTTATACTGAAACTTTGAATTTAAAGAACGAAGTTCTTTTAAATACGTCTGAGCTTTCTAACAAATTTGCGTTCTTTATCTTTTTTCTTTACCATTTTTGAACTTGTGTTTCAGCATCCACATCTTCAATGATCAAATCTTATGTCTCTATGCAGTCCTGTAGGAGCTATGCGCAAGTAACTTCAAAATGGAACGCTTTCTAGAAATATCATTGCCATAGTTTTAACAGATCACAACAATCATCACAAAGTTGGAATTGTTTGATATAAGTCTTAGCAAATAAAATAATTTTATTTAAAACATTGGAAACGGCACGGCGTTCTATGTCATTTAAACTCGATGTCTGAAACTTTAACTAGTTGATGTATTCATAGCTGCCTTAAAATCTTCTGAAAATCATTATGTCGGAATTCTTTAAAGGGCAAAAAGATCAAGAGTAACCATTGCCCTAAAATACATTATGAAATGTGGTTAAAGCAAGCACAATTTTTGTCTTGAATCATTTTTTGGACCGCAATTGACGGAATTAGAGCCAAAGCATTTGTAATGATCAGATATACTCCAAGCATGAGCGGGAGTAGGAACTGGAAAGCGAGCAAAAACGGGAGGGCATGCAAAAACCGGAAACCAAGTGGAAACGGAAAAGCAAGCGAGCGCAGAAAAGCGACCCGGAACGGGAGAACAAGCGGGAACCGGAAAGCGACCGAAAACAGAAAAGCGATCGCGAACTCGGAGAACGAGCAAGAACGGGAAAGTAACCGAAAGCTGGGAAATGAGCGAGAAAACGACCGGGAGCGGAAGAGCGAAGAGCAGAAGAGCAAGCGGGAGCAAGAAAGCAATCGGGAAAGGAAACGGGAGCAAAAAAGAAAACGATGAAAAAAATTTTTTGATTCCCGGGCAAAGCCGGGGTAACTCCGCTAGTAAAGAAAATAATTCATTTACTTGTTGAAGAAAATCATGATCAAAAACAAAATTTTAAAGATTATAAGGCTACTCACCAAATAAATAAACTAAATATGCGGTAACTTCACTAGACAGTAGTTTATTCCCAATGTCATTTCTAGCTGGAAAAATAGAATCTCCCATTTTGTTGCAATGATCTCTGGCGTCGGACCAATTCCATTGTCCGTGTTCTGCTTTTATGCAAATTTTTTTCATAGGAGAGTAAACAAAATTTTCAGGGCACACACCTAGTAAAAATATTTTAGTCTTAATAATTAGGTGTGTTTTCACAACTGGTGGTTATGGTTGAAGATTAGGTTATATAGCATAGAATTACAATATTTAAACATTTTTTTACCAATTTGTTTTTAAAAATAACTTTATTCATTTAATAATTTGTTTATTTAATCAGTTTTTGAAAACTAAAATAGTAAATTTTAACTAAGAAGTGTTTGACATCTTTAAAAAAAACTATTGCGCTTTACAATTGTTAAAAATATATTAAAGATGTAAAAGATTCAAGATTTTACCTTTTTTCGCATAAGCAACACATTCTTCATTTGCAGCCACAACTTCTGGAACTAAAAAGTACCAATCTGTCAGTATGTAACATATTGAAGTATTAAAGTACTGAGTCCTGATGCATCGTGTGTCCAATTGTCGCAAGCATTCCACGAGACATTCTTTTGCAGTTATTTTCATCATGACTTTGTAAACAGTATATTTTTTTCTACAATTTTCTATGTTGTACAAGCTCCCTGTAGACACTTTAGTACTGCTGATGGTTAACTGAATACACCATCCGCAAATGATAGTAACAGCTAGAAACCATTGGATTGGTTTGTTCCATTTTTTAGCAAATTGAAGAAGCAGCTCAATTGTTCTGTAGTTTTTCATTTTTCAAATTCTACAAAAAAAGTTAAACGGGTTATATTTGCATTTAAATACTTCCAATTACCATTTAACATTTTACCAAATTGTTCACTCTGTACTCTACAACTATTTTTCAACTTCAAAATTATGTTTCTAAAAAAATCTAAAAAACGAGTTAATAATGTTTAAAATTTTTAAACTAAATATTGGTTTTCTAATACAGTTATATCTTTTAAATTTTTTTACGACAAGGCAATAGTAAAACTAAGGCTTGTAATACAACTGTTTATCCAACAGAACTTATATGCAATAACTTCTGTAATGTTTTCTTTTTAAAAGTAATAAACAACAAACGTCAACAAGTGTATTTTGTTTTCCTAACAGAAATTTCCAAACAAATTTTTTTAAACTTAAAACTAACCAGCGCCATTGTTTGTTTTTAACATTTTGGCTCTTTGTTCTGAACACACGTGTAATGAAATTTTAATTATCTCTATACTTTGAACGGTAATCCAACAAACCGCTACTGACTAACACGAACAATAAACTAAACTAACCATTTTTAAATAAAATAAAATATTTAGAGTGCACCAAGGTTCAGTTAATCATTTCATTATCAAACTGAAATTATTTTGTTGTAAATTTTCACATTGACTTCGGTTTCAATGTGCTAAAACTCGCTTTAAACGTTCGGAAATGTTGTTTGAAAGTACTGAAACTTGTTTTCAACGCACTGAAGTTCTGTTTAATTGTATTTACAAAAATTAATTTTTAATATCATATGTTTGTTTTTTATCTTCAAATTTTAGTTTGTAACGAAAACAAAATTGAAGTTCTGTTTAGTTCAAATAAGCGCCGTGTACTCACTATGGAGGCAGTTGCTGGATAATTATTAACGGTGCTTTTATCTAAGTGCTCTTAATTCATTAAAATAATTCAACTTAAATTTGTTTTTGAAAACGTTTTTCAGACAAATTAAAACCCTTTTTCAACATTTTAATAACAGGTAACGTAAAATTAAAACTGTAAATTATTAAACATCTACATTTACGCGTGTTATGCTTAAAGTAATATATTGCCCCTGTTGCACCCTTCTGGTTACAAGTATTGCTATTGGACTAACACTAAAATCATGAATTTCAAGCTATCACGATTGCTTTAAACAGCTGTTTTAATTTGTTAAATAAGAAAATAAAACCAACAAGTAAATTAAAAACGAATTTTTAAAACCCAATGCTTTTATATGTAATTAAAACACAAATTTTGCAATCAATTTTTTCTTATATTACTCTTTTATTTTATATTAAAGTCGAAATATCTTAATTATATCGAAATATCGAAATTAATTAAAATTAACCAAATTAATTGACTTATTGTAAAACTAATAATTGAATATTGCATTGTCTTCTATTTTGAGCATGTATGCAAAATTTGAAAAAAATCTATCATCAGGAAGTGACTCAAAAATTGATTGCAAGATTTGAAACAGACAGAGAAACAAACAGAGACGACGAGTTAATAAAAGCATTGGTAAAAAAGGTCAACTATCAGTTTCAAAATTAGTGATAAATTGTATTATGTAACCATTTCGGAGATGTGCATGATTATTCGAGCAGTGTGTTTTCTTCATGATTTTCTTCTTAGATATTGCGAATTCGCATCTGCCGAACTGTAATGGCATCGATTCGTGATGTCCAATTATACAACGAACCGAGTTTCTTGTTAATGTACAGCGTTTCAAGACGTGTTATCGAACCGGACGTAACTGGCTTATGATCAGACACTCTACTTTACCAATAGTCGTATAAAAGTTGATTGAATAGTTTTTTGTCTTGATTTTTTGATTTAAATATAATTTTCAAATGTGAAACAAAATGAAATCATTGTTTGTTTTCCTGGTTGCATTTTTCTTAGTTACTAACACTGATAGTGGTAAGCAGCGTTATATATATATATATATATATATATATATATATATATAGTTACATATTTCGGTTAATTTTTAAGCGTTGTGAACTGCACTACCTACTTTAAACTTGAACTAGCACAAAATGCTGTTACAATGAAAGGTTTTTTCCTCGTTATTTTATAAATAAATTATTGACATGCGCAACAACGCACTTATAAACAGTAAACAAAATAAAAGCTAAACGGTCTATTGGGCTGAGTTGGGTTCATTCTATTTAAACATGTGTGGGCTGGGTTGGGTTAAGTTAAAATTTCAACTGTTTTTAATAATTGTTTAGTGGGTTGGGTTAGAAATTTAACTTTTCAAGTGGGTTGGGTTGTTTTGAGTAAGTGATGGTTTTGGCTGCCAAAAAAGACCCATGCCCATCTCTGAGTTGAATAAATAATTGAATTTTCGTTCTCCAGTTAGAACAGATATCTCTTGTTTTTTTTTAATAAAATAATTCATTTTGGTCAACTGAATTTCAAAAAAACATATCTATCGAAAGTTTGCATGTTTTTTTATCAGTTTGTTTTATCCGTGTTTATCTAAGTTTATAATGAAGGCTCGTAACTTTCTACAAGAAATAGTAAAAACCTACACAAAACATTTTTTTTATTTGTGGGCGCTGGTGGTATAGCGGTAAAGCATTTGCCTGTAGACCTAAAAGTCGGGGTTCGAGTTGCGCCAGCGTTTCCAAAGATTGTGGGTAGGTGCCTATAAATGGCTTGCTCTGGTTGTTCTGTAAAAAATTGGCTTATGCGTGAGTAAAAGTTGGATAAGTGATTCGTGGCTCAGAAGTCAAACGACTAACGCCACGCAAAAAAAAACATTGTCAAACTTTTTTTTTAATTATCTTATCGATTAATTTCAACATGAATATATTTAAAATTTTTAGAAAAAAAACTTTACGAGTGTTTAAAAAGTTTTAAATTGCATTTTATGTTTTGCAGAAAAACCTGCTTGCTTGAACACGGATATTTACTGCCCATTCATGAGAATGGCTGACTGTTACAACCCTGTGCACAACTCGAATTGCTGCAAACGATGCAAAGAAACTAAAAACGCGTCGAGAATTGGTATTATTAGTTTTTCTATTGTGTTTTATAGTGTCTTTATAGTATAGCCAATAGGGATGTCATGGGTACCCGACCCGAATTCGAAGTTCAGTACTTTTGGATATCCGAACCCGAATTTTTGAAAACCGAACTCGAACCCGAACCTGAAATTTCTAAAAGTTAAAACCCGAACCCGAATCCGAAATTTTGAAAATGAGAAAACCAAACCCGGTGTTTTAAAAAATTGAAACCCAAACCTCAAGCTTTAAAAATCCCGGAGTTTTCTAAACTTGTGATAACAACATCAGTTAATGCGTTTTAAGCGGTTGATAGTCTTTTGACTTTGTGTAAAATTAATAAATAAAATAAAAAAAAATAAAACTAAAATGGTTTTTTGTCTAGCATCTGGAATTGAAATAAAAAGGCTGCAGAGCTTGAAATAGCTTAATGAGCTTAATATCGAGCTTTAGAAGATAGCAGAAAATTTTGATTTAAGAAGGTTTGCGTGGTCTCAAATCAAATAACAGAACATAATTCAAATTGGATTGATATTTGTAGGTGTGGTCACGAGGTGTAAGTTTTTCATCTTCTTTGTCAAATATTCGACGGCATTACGTGCCAGATAGTAAAGCCAATGTGTATGTCTTTCTCTGCCTAATAATTTCAAAAAAATGTAAAATGGAGATAAATTGAAGGTTAAAAGCGTTGCAAATATTAGCTAATCATCAACTACTAGTAATTATTTTAATCCATTTCTTCAAAAACACCCATGTTATATTGAACTAAATTATTCAAATTACGGCTCAGGGTTTATGCATACTTAAAAAACAACATGCATGAATTTCTAGTCATTGATACGGGAGTCTATATGTTTTTGAGCAAATTTTAAACTTCATAAGCTTTGCTATTGCAGGTTGTGAATGGGGGGACCATCACAAATGGTGTCCATACTTCAGCAAAAGCGAGAAAAACTGTAAAAGCAAAGCTCTTGACTACTTCGAGAAGTGTTGCGATTCTTGTGCAAAATACAAATCAAACGATACCAAAACCACGCAAAAGACTATCCCTGACAAAACCGAAAAGAAAAAACAGACAGGTGAATGGCTGAAAAAATTCAGCACAACTATTTAAATCGGGGATGAAAATTCAGCGTTTTCCAAGGGGGGGCAAAAATTTTCCACCATTATATAGCTTGCTGACAGGATTACTCGGTGTTGCCCAGGTTTTTTTGCATAGTTTTTTTTTTTGCTAATAAATAACAAATTTTACATCCCTGATTTAAATACAAATATTATTTAAATAGCTGTTAAATAAGTCAGTTAGGATTTTAATTTAACATTTTTGAAAATCTTCTAATAAGTTTTACTTGTCTGTTTGATATGGTCAAGGACAAATTTTTTATTTAAATATGAAATATTCAATAATCAGCAATAGCTCTGACAATTGATTATTATAGAAAAAAATGATTTGACTTGTTTTGCTTTGAATAAATAATAATAATAATAAATTTAACCAAAAAAATATTTTTGGCTAAAATTAAAAATTTAAAACTTTTGTTTTTTATAAAAAAAATTTATTTAAAACTTTTTCAGCAGAAAAAGAAAATATCTGCATCGACCATGCAGTTTATTGCACGGACATGATGATTTCAGACTGTTACAATCCTGAACATAACAAGATCTGTTGCCTCCGATGCAAAGAAGCTAAAATCAAGCAAAATAAAGGTACTTTTAGTATATTGTTGTTCTTAATTACTTTTTTAAACAACTTACATTTACAACTTAATTAGTTTATTTAAAAACTAAAACAATTTTTAATTTGTTATATGAATTAGACTTTTCTTTTTATTCACAGCCAATACAATAAACTTGTGACTGTCCTACTTCAAATTGAAACAAAAAATCCACTTACAGGTTGCGAATGGGGTGACCACCATAGCTGGTGTATTCAGTACGGCACATCGGCGCAACGATGCTCGCACAAAACCTACGATTACTACGTAAAGTGCTGCGCTTCGTGTGCAAAGTTCAAGCCCAACAGCACGAGAACGAACAGCCTGGACAAAAAACTTTTCAAACAGAAAAAAGAGAAAAAGAAAGAAAACGCTTTTAAACTAAGAAAGATCAAATTATAAAATGAACTGCAAAATTTTCTATTAGGCAACAATGAAGAAGTGAATTAAAACCTAAATTGAACATTTTTTGACCTAAACTTATGACGCAGCTTTGAAAAGGGTAACGAATGAAGTTTTTTTTCTTTTGAAATTTTATCTTTTTTTTATTTACTAGCTCGAACTTTATAAAACAAAAATATTTTTGATGTTTAAAGTGTTTTAATTAAACTTTTTTGCTGTTGACTGTTTTTATTGATTACAAAATGGTCAAAGAGTTTTTTTCTTGTTTATGGATTGAATAAACATGGGATATTCTAAAACAATAATAAACAACAAATTAAATAAAGATATTTGTTGTCGCCAAATTTAAGTGACTTCTTTGAGCAGTTGACAGGTTTTCACAACACAAAGACAAAAAACAAATTTTCTACTCCGCTTCTCTTATTGCTTGATTAACAGAATATAAACTGCAAATAACGAAAATAATGTTTGGCATGCATATAAATAGTAACATCAGCGTCAACAGAAGATAGAGGCATTGTGGCGTAGAGACAAAACTGATATGTCTAGATACACAACTAGCCCACGTGACTGCATTTTTGATAAAAGTTATAAAATAGTTCATCAAATCATAGTAGTCAAGACGTTTTGATTTTGCAACCAGTGTTGAATATACAGGCGCCCCGGTGGCGCAATCGGTTAGCGCGCCGTACTTATAGGCAGTACTGCGATACTACTGAGACATGCGGAGGTTGTGAGTTCGATCCTCACTCGGGGCACGTGATCTTTTTATCACGAATGATAAATTAAATTTCTTAAGTGCTTTTTATAAACCATCTATCATTAAAATATTAAAATATCGATATTAAATATTTTCTGATTACAGAGATTTTAAAAAAATCGGAACGCACCTCCGGTGGGACTCGAACCCACAATCCCCGGCTTAGGAGGCCGATGCCTTATCCATTAGGCCACGGAGGCTATAAGGTACGTAAAGACTTAGTCCATATGAGAACGCATTCTATTAAGTTTTAGGAAACAAATCACTTAGTTTAAAAAAAATGATATATCTACGTTTCATAGAACAACAAATTAAACATTGTTATATGAAAAATTGAAAAAAATTGTACTTTTTAGTTTTCGTGCTTTCTTGTTTGGTTTTCTATTCTATTTTGGCTATTTCCAGCGCAAAGCAACATTTTAGAAATTGAATAAACATTATTATCATTGTAGTTTTTCTCAAAATGTTAGTTGCATTGGCGGATCCAGGGGGGACGATGGGGCGGTCGCCCCCCCCCCCCACTTTGCAATAAAATTACAGTATAAAAGTCCATGCATTAACGGTCTAGCACGGTTCTGCTTTGTTAACTGAGCCACGACTAATTTTAGTTTAGTTTTATTTAGTTTTATCGTCTGAGCTGGCGACTGACAAAACGAGTGGCGACCGACCGCGGACGATAACACTAACGCACTTTCAAACATTATTTCAGGCTGTCGACACTATACCAATACCAGTACCGGTAGTACCGATGTTTGGCCCGGAAATACTGGTACCGGTACCGGCAAAAAAAATTATGCCGGCACAGCCATGATAAATAAAGAGTTTTGTCAGTTTGCTAAAAATGGAATAATAATAATTATATGGATGACAAATTTTATGTTTTTCTCTACTTTTAGTAAAATTGCATCTGCTTCTTTGTGTTGCATTGATTTAAATCGTTCAATTATGCAAGGAAGTTCTGTTTTTTTTGTTTTTTTAGCGCATTAATGATCTGCAAAATGATTCTTGTTTTAGCAAGCCATTGATCGAATTTTTCTACAAAAAAGCGTTATTTATTTAGAAAAATAAATAATAAAACCACTATTTTGTTTTGTTTCAAATGTAATTTTGAGATTAGAAACAGAATGCGCTTATTAGTTGTCTTGCTGCTGGTGTTTCTTTCAGCAATTGACAGTAGAAATGGTAAGCAATGGTTTTTTTTTATAAAATAAAGAAACAAGTGATTTTTTCTCATGAAATTGAAACAATTTGAACAAATTAAAATTTGCATCACTAGCATCAAATATTAATAATTTACAAAAGTCAGAAAAAATAATAAATTTTTTATTACAACTAATTTAAAAATTACAAATCATAATGAAAACTGTTTGTAAAACAACATAATTAATTTTTTACGTTTTTATTTTTCAATTCTGCTAATCTTCGCTAACGAACAAAATATTTTCAATAAAAAAACAACTTAAACGCTGTATTTGGAAAAAAAATATTTAATTACAGCAAAAAAAATTCGCTGCGTAGACAAAGCAAATTACTGTTCATATATGCCGATTGCTGGCTGCTACAAGCCCGAGCATCTCAAAACGTGCTGCCTCCGATGTCAAGAAACTAAAAACGCTTCAAACACAGGTAGTTTATTTGATAACTGTATTTTCCTTGTGTTTTTTAATAGGATTGTAATCAAATGTCGTCACCTTAACATTGAAAAATTGCTTAAAAGCAATTAACTTGCTCCTAATCATTTCCACTCAAAGACGCCATAGAACAATAATCTTGTTTTTTACTAGTGTTTTTATATTACAGGGTGCGAATGGGGAGACAAGAAGAGATGGTGCCGTAGATTCTATATGACCGAAAATACTTGTACCTTAAAAGGCCAAGACTTTTCCGATAAATGTTGCGCTGCCTGTGCAAAGTTCAAGCTAAATGACACAAAAACCGTGCAGAAGAATGACGCCGGGAAAAATGGAAGAAAAGAAAAAGAAAAAGAGAACGGTAAAAATATGAAAAAATCTAAATAAAATGATACAAAATCTGAAATATAGGGTTTAATATATGTAATTTTTTCAAGTTTTTTTTTAT
Source organism: Erpobdella octoculata (assembly GCA_963978895.1). Taxonomy (NCBI): domain Eukaryota; kingdom Metazoa; phylum Annelida; class Clitellata; order Hirudinida; family Erpobdellidae; genus Erpobdella; species Erpobdella octoculata. The sequence continues at coordinate 3,028,099 of OZ022243.1, read as the reverse complement.
AATTTTGCAAAATAATGGTGATTTAAAATAACATTTAAAAAAATATTGTTAGTAAAATCTCCAAAAACTTGATCAATCAATCATCAATAGCGCTCGGACATGAACTTATTAAACAGATAAACAATGAGAGAAGTAGAGTTAGAAAGAGCAGAAGGAAGAAAGGGACCAAAGTATGAAAAAGAGCGTTTAGCAAAAAAAGTGGTTAACAGAAAAGATACAAAAGTGGCTAAGAGAGGAAGATCGAAAACCAGACTTAGGAGGGATTTGTATGGTAAGTTAGTAAAATAGAGTGGAGAAAAACAATTTTTTATCTTAAACTTTAGTTAACCAATTTTAAAAATCATCCTATATTTAAGAGGAAGCCAATGGAGAAAGGCAAGAGATGGAGAGATGGAGAGGAGTAGGAGGTGCGAGAAACTAAGCGTGCAGCTGAGTTGAAAGTTTTAGAGAGAGGATGAAGGGTAGTATCAGGAAGACCATAATAAAGAAAATTGCAGTAGTCAAAGCACCAGGTTTAACAACTTGGTCAAAAAGGCAAAAAAGATTTTATTTTTCTTAACATACTATAAATTTTAAAGTTAAAATCAAAACATTTTCCAGGGTGCATAGCAGGTTTATAGGTATATTTCACATTAAAATTAATTTTTTGCAGTTAAAAACAATTAACATTTAAATGACAAACAACATTTCTACTTTCAACATTTGGACATGAAAACTATTTTTAAAATTGATATTAGCAGGATTGTAAAATATTTTAAATAAGAACTTTGATATTTTTTCCTAATTTTGCAGATTGATTTATTCTATGCTAATGATGCAAATTTGTATTTGCTCAAATTATCTCAATTGATGAATTTTAAAGGATCTATAGTTTGGCTCATGTTTTACAAGTTTTGTCAACTCGATGATAAATAACTGTTTAAGCTAGAAAAAATTGTAATCAATCACTTTTTAATGTCACGAAATTGTAAACTAATTTTATTTCAGAGTTGTTCTTCATTCTAAAAATTGAATAAACGGAAAAATGAGTAAGTTTTTTTTTAATCGTAAGAAAATTTTGATTTCGTCTTTTTTCCCGGCAGCAGAAAAAGAGAATCTTTGCATAGACCGTGCAATTTATTGTACGGACATGCAGGCATATGACTGTTACATACCAGCTCAGAACAGAATTTGCTGCCTTCGCTGCCAGGAAAGTAAAAATAGCTCCAACATAGGTATATTACTTTCTTTATTATATGTGTTTAAGTGATGAGTTTTTTCTCTTTAATAGGATATTTTAAAGTCACAATAGAAGTTCTATTTTTTTTAAGCCTAAAATCTTGCAAAAAAATAAAAAAAACATACCTATGTTTAGGTTATCAAGAAAAAATATATTTTATAACGAAACTATTACCATTTTACTACACATTAATTAATTAATTATTAAATTCCTAATATTAACTTAACAGCCGATCTTGATTGCTTGCTTGATAGCTTGCTTGCAATTCTTGAAAGTAAAAATTTAATATTCTCCCGCTATCCAATATTGCTAAAACTTGAAATATAGGCTCACTACTCAATACAATGCATTCGGTTGAATTTTAAAAAAAAATTTAAAAATTAATTTAAAGTAATAACTATCTATGTTTTAAAACAAAAACAAATCAAATACAATTAAATAAATGTTTACATATATAAATTCCAAAAAATGTCATTTTCAAATAAACGTTTTTGCAATAAATGAAAATCCGGCAAATTCAAAAATATAAGGAATTTGTTAAAAAAAACCTGGTTATTAAGGCTTACTTGTTTCTAATTAAATTGCGCACAATATTTTGCATCTATAGAAATTGACTTTAAAGAATCAATAAATGCTTGGTATTCATGTTCAAAAGAAATGTAAAACTAACCACGTGTTGCATTGTTTATTTATTTATACCAAACGCAATTTAATTCAATGCTTTTTAGAACTAATGTTCTTCTTTTATTATTTTCAAAACAATTTTTATTGAACTGCGCTTCGTAGCTTCTGTATCAAAACAATTTTCAACTTTTCAATCATCAAAATTTTTAACTTAAACCGAATCTTCTGTTTTTTACTTGTTTCCACAGTTTTTATAAAGGAAATGTTTTCTTGTTGTTTTTATTTCAATACAAACCCATTTGAGTAGTGATGAAGCAGTCTAACAACCGGTAGCATAATTTTTATTCCCGATATTAAACATTAATGTAATTGCTTTAAATCGGTTTTCACATATTCGATTTGAAAATGCGACCAAATCTTTCAACCAGTGATAAACATAAATGACAAATTGTACAATAAATGATTGTATGCTATTTACCAGACTGGGTTCATTTGTTTTCAAATATTCAATGTAATCTTTAATAACTTTACAAGCTTTTTTTGTTACAGGTTGCGAGTGGGGCGATCGCAACAGTTGGTGTGATCGATACGCCACCTCAGTGCAGCGCTGCGCCCACAAGAGTTACGATTACTATTCAAAGTGTTGCGCAAGTTGTGCAAAGTTTAAATCTAAGGAAACATAACTCGCTCCAAGAAAATACGTCTTCAGCAATGTAGAAAAAAGAACACAGTAAAAAATAGAAAAAAACCAATAAAAAAAGAAGTGAAAAGAAATAAAAATTAAAGTTACTTGTTGGAGTTTGAGCAATCTTTTTAAATTTTAACTATTGAACGAAAATTAATTATAAGATAAATGGCATTTCAGAATTATTTAAAATATTACTTAACAAGGACCTCTGGCAAAAAGTGTTTATGATTTTGATGATTAAATTCTTGAACAACAAATTGTATGAACGGCATGCGTTGAGGACATCGGTTAACACCAACGTCATTAAAAAATATGGGACTGTCTAGCATACGGACAAAGCTGATTTTGGTTGATCCAACACTAGACAACGTGATTGTATTATCGAGAAAAGTAAGAAAAAAAATTCAACAAAATGAACGTCAAAACGTTCTGATTTTGCGTCCAATGCTACAAAGACCGTTGCCCCGGTGGCGCAATCGGTTAGCGCGCCGTACTTATAGGCAGTACTGCGATACTACTGAGATATGCGGAGGTTGTGAGTTCGATCCTCACTCGGGGCACGTGATCTTTTTATCACGAATGATAAATAAAATTTCTTAAGTACTTTTTAGAAACAATTTATCACTAAAATTTAGAAATATCTATATTTAATATTTTCTTATTACAGAACTTAAAAGTGAACTCTTAAAACACCTCCGGTGGGACTCGAACCCACAATCCCCGGCTTAGGAGGCCGATGCCTTATCCATTAGGCCACGGAGGCTACGCTATCCATGCATACAATTGTTTAATTGTTGTAATTTGTCTAATTAAAGCAGTCTAGCATCCGCTATTGTATGCATAATACATACATACATACATACAATCATACATACATACATACATACATACATACATACATACATACTTACATACATACATACATACATACATACATACATACATACATACATACATACATACATACATACATACATACATACATACATACATACATACATACATACATACATACATACATACATACATACATACATACATACATACATACATACATACATACATACATACATACATACATACATACATACATACATACATACATACATACATACATACATACATACATACATACATACATACATACATACATACATACATACATACATACATACATACATACATACATACATACATACATACATACATACATACATACATACATACATACATACATACATACATACACACACACATACATATATACATACATACATACATACATACACACACACATACATACATACATACATACATACATACATACATACATACATACATACATACATACATACATACAGACATACATACATACATACATACACACATACAATCTTAAAATAGAAATTGGCATGTTTATTATTATCTGTTTTAATCATCAATGAATGCACTACAATTTTCTATGAAGATCATAGGGTCCCTAATAAATTCGTTGTTGTAAAACCATAAATTTAAATGAACTATTCAAAAATGTTTCATACAATGCGTAAGCAATTTTCGCTTACGACAAAGCAAATAAATCATTCCTAGTATTACGACAGTTTGGACTTTTCATGCAATTACGGCATTAAACGATGGAAAATATAGAGGAAACGAGTTTTGTACGGGCATATTTATAGGTAGACGAGCCTGTATTAAGCTTAATAGTAGAAAGGCGTTAATTTCATTTCAAACCTGTTTTGCGCTGTAACCAAAATGTTTCACAAAATTAGACGATGGTTCTTTTCTCGTTTTTAGCCTTTAATTTTTAAAATAAAAAAAATTATTTTGAAAACGTCATGAAGCGCTTTCCATTTTGCTCTCAGCTTCAAGTTTTCTTAGTTCTGTTGATTTCAAACATGGAGTTTTTGTTCAGTAATCGAGTGTTCAACAGCAACATGCAGCTGTCACCATATTGCATTTTTACACCCGACAAAATACGTTTGTCAGCTGATTCTAAAGGAGAATGCGCAATGAAGTGCTTATCAAATACAATTTTCAACTGCCGAAGATTCCAATATGACGAAAGTAAAAAACTTTGTGAAATTCTTGAGGTCTGGGATCCATTCGTTGGACAGAATTTGAATAATAGCAGATGCCAAGCTTACGAACAATCAGGTATTAATAATAACTTATTTTGAAAAATAAATTCAATTCAATTCAATAAATTGAGCGAAAGAAATTATTTTTCTATATTTTGTTTATTTTAACATAAATTAAAAAAAAACAATAAGTTTTTTAATAAACAAAATTTACTTTGAAAGTTTACTTTGCTGTTTTTATAAATAAATACGTCAAATTTATTTTACTTAATTTGTTTCTGGATTACACAGATATATGTAACGACGATTTCCAATATATTCCAACGAGCAGAAGCTGCTATCGAGTGGAAATTGGTGGATGGAATTGGACGGATGCCAGAAAACACTGCAACAGCTTTGAGGTCATTTGACCTACCTACAGAAAATCGTCAAAATATTATTTTATAATTACATATTATGTTATTGTTATTACAAAACATACTACTTATATAATTATTAAACTTTTTATTTTTTTTCTTATTACAAGAAATAATAATTATATATTAACTTTTCTATTCAAGGTAGTAACGAGTAAAAAAATTTCCAAACAGGGGATTCATCAATATAAAACTTAAGCATGTGCTTAAAAAATCGTGGTTGATTGATTTTGGTTGATTTTCTTCTGGCATTAAAAATTACCTTAACATAAGCATCTGCTTTGCATGATTTTTGAGAAATCAACTAGGAAACAAAAAAGAATAATTTTGTTTTTTATTTTTTTGATTCTTTTTAACTTCCAGCTAAACCAAATATACTTTATTTCAGCAAAATTCTAAACACGCCTTTCCTGCAATGATCACTAGCAATGATGAGAGAATAACTGTGGCTCATTATTTCAGCTATCTTGTCTCAGGTTGTATCGATGTTTTCTTTTGCTTCCAACGATTTATTTAACATATTAGTCTTGTTTAGTTTTAAATCCTGTTGAAAATAACGTTGAAAATAGGGAATACAATAACCTAAAGGCTCTAAAAACAGCAAAAAACAGCTTTTTTGCTTTTTTTAGTGGAATGTGTTTATCGATTGTGATATATTTGTACTCACCACTTAGGTCGTGTAAAAAGTTGATAATAACATTTTATATTCCAACAGTCAACCGAACCGCCGAGCCGTGTCCTATGAAAGGTAGCAACTGGAAACCATACGTTGTGTGGCTTGCTGGAACACAACTGGCTTGGAATAACTTCTCATTTGCGTGGAATCCTTTTCCAGGTACCATTTATCCTATAGATAACGATTTTTGGCGCACACCACCTACAAATACGACCAGAGGTCAGAGCATTATGATGATGAGCGATTTAATGTGGTTGAGTTCGGTTTCGTCCGCCAAGTACTGTGTCCTCTGTGAAATAACATTGGATTGAACCTACTGAAAAATGTAATAAGATAATTAAAAACTAAACTTAAACAATTTTAAATGAAAAGTTTTTTCTATGAGATAAGGAAGTAATTTGTTAATAAATTTAAATCTTTTCGCTTGTATTACAAACGACATCTTTCAGTTCAACTAAGAGAACAATCGTGCAGATGTCTCTCAAATGTTATTATTTGAATGTATGCTTACTGTAACAAGCGATCACATTTTTCTCATATATGTTATAAAACTGTCTTCATTATGTTATTGTTTACATTTTTGTTTATTAAACGTTGGAGAATGGATAACTGTCTCTATTGTTGTAAGTTGTCTATTAAAGCAATAAGCAAACTATAATTTATAATTACTTTATCACAATAAAAAACACTTGATTTAGCGAAAAGACATTTATGGAACGTGAAGTTTTGTGGTCGTCAACAAGTCACAATGCATTCATCACATATTATCGCATCACATCAACTTACACTGAGTCACATCACACTGAATTACATCAAACCGCATTACGTAGGGCACATGACATTACGCATGTAGGTGTAGATCTCCGTGCATTATACCTACTTGACGCAACAAACCCTTCGTGATGATCTCTATTTTCAGAAATATATTTTCAACAATTTAAAAAAACACTTTTTTCAGGTAAAGAGAAACTTTAGTTTTTGCATTCAACATCGATTTTAATAAAAAGCACATTTGTTTTGCACGCAAAACAAAAATACAAACAGTAGATTCGACGAAACGTTTCGAAAACTTTATAGTTCTTTTAAAACAAAGAAATATATCAATTTATCAAAAAATATAAAACGGAACTTTTTCCAAAATGTTTACTTTTATTTTGTTCCCCAAACAACAAGAGCGATCAAATGAAACTGCCATGTTTGTCTAAGCACAAACTGAGTGAACTTTGTTTTTTAATACCGAAAACATTGCAAGCGAATCAATAAAAACAAATGTCTTACAGGTACACAACACAGTAGTTTTAAAAATATTGAATTCTAAATTTGTTCCATAAAAATTATTTTTTGAATGAAAGAAGATAAGAAAAACAATTACTTCTATGGATCCCACAGTACCTATGACTACCCAACGGGGTCATCAGGTTAAAAGAAAAAATGTAATAAAAGTCATGAAAAAATTTGCAATTAGCTTAAATGAAATTCCCCCCTCCCAGAGATTCCTGGATCGGTAAAACTGTTCTTCACAAATTTTTTTCGAAACAACCGCGGATACCCTAGTAGGTATTTTTTTCTTAAAACGACATTTCGAGTTGTCGCACAATTTTTGTTTGTTCATTTAATTTATATGTTTGAAAGTTTGTATTATTCAAAAAAGAAATCAATTATAATTTGGGTTATCAATCTCAAGTTTTTATGTGTTTTCCGACGGCTAAATTAAATACAACCTTTTTGAAACACTTTCAAAATGGTGACAGCAAATTTATGCTCGTTTCATAGCTATGTGGTTTTTTTTTTGTAGTCATAGAAAATTGTTTTCTTTTTCTTCAGTTTTCTTTCTCTAACTTTTTTTTCTATTTTTTAAACATGTTTTGAAAGCCATTTAAGAAAAAGATGTTGAAGAAATCAGAAAGCTAAGTAGCTTTTATTTATTTCTAGGAAAGTAGTTTTAAAATGAAAACTTTACTTTAAAACTCAACATCTTGTTGTTCTCCGAATAAGGTAATTCAAAGCCTAAGTGTACAGGTACGCTACATCGAATAAACTTTAACTCAAAAAGTCTAACGTTTTTTTATGCTTTATTTTAAAACTTCACTTGAATCAAAATAGTTCAAAAGTTCATGAAGTAATTTTTTTTTGGTGAAGAAGCCATTTAAGCCTTGAGGCCCTGGTAACTCTTCAGTGTGATTTTTTTATCTAGCGATACAAAAATCACGAAACTGGTCTTGATTTCCTAAATTAAAAAACAAACAATTTTTTTTTATTATTTTAACATATGATTGAATAACCGTATTACTTTTTAAACATCAATAATTTAAAACCTGGGAAACACATCCAGTCTTCTTGCCTGAGCTGCATTTAGGACAACGAAGAATGACGACGAACCAATAATTTGTTCCTGCAACAACCTGGTCAATACGATAGAAAAAACGTTGAAATAAATATTGTATGCATGTCAGTTTTGCAATGATTGTCAAGCATAATCTAATCTATTATATTTATTATAAAAAAAAAATGTCTTAGTAGACGTGATCGTCTAAGCTGATTTATATTATTTTTATACGATAACTTCTGCGAAGAAACAATATCTTTAGAATCAAAAACTTTGCACTGAGCTGCGTTGGCCAGTAATCTGGCGAATCATTTTGAATTTGAAACTATAGGGGCCACCGTACATATAGTTTTAAACACAAATCAATGAATGAAAAATACTAATTTATCTATGAATCAGGCGCATTAATTAAAAGTTTACAACAACAAAAATACAGCAGTTTGAGACTTTGCGTTAAAGCATATTCTCATAAACCTGTGTTCAATTATTTATTTATTGAGAAACCCTCGTGAGTGTAATTTTTTTAATACAAGTAAAAATATTTTAAAAAAATATACCGTACTAACATTGTCGTGCTATGATAAAATTATTTAAACTGACGAAAAAACAATCGCAAGTTTTTTTTTTATTTACTTACCTGTTGTTGAGCCGAGACAACTTTTACAAATTCACAGCTGCTTTTCGTTTTGTTATTGTACTGTTTGACTGCTTCTTTAGCAATGCGCACGATATCACCAGTTACTGCAACATCAGTTCGACCGCCACTAGGTTTAGCTGACTTGACTGCAATAAGAGCTGAAAGAACCAAACAAATAACAGCAATCGACTTCATCATTTTTTCTTTCAAAACTTAAGGCCGACTGAACAGGATCAAATTTTCAGCTCTCTCTTAGTTGTTTATATAACTTTTTGTCGCCGCTTCGTTTGCTTGAAACGTTAATGGCAAATCAATTTTTAATAACAACCTTTCAAAAAAAAGTAATCACTTGAAGTGCTTTCATCAAAAATTGATTTATAATTACAATACAATTAAAATGATTTTGTGAAAATTGCAATTTCACCACATCTGTTTTTTCAGTTTCGATATGATCAATAATAAAATTTCAAAACTTAAGATAATTGCCTACTATGTGTTTTCGTTGCAAGCAAGAAATAATTAAGAAACTGTTTTATTTCAAATGTTTTTTATAGAGGATTTTTTTATTTAATAGGTAAAATTGTCATTTGCAAAAATTATACGTGCTTAGATGCTAGCTCAATTGGTCACCATCCGACACTGCGGAGGTGTGACGTTTAACTTGTTTAGTAGGTACATAAGCAACAGAATCCGTCAGATGAACACAACGTTTGATGGGAGGGGGTTCTCCTCAGTGCTACTATGGTTACCACCACGGACGGATCCAGGGGAGATGGGAGGATGCATCTCCCCCACCAGATTACTAAAAAAAAATTATATGCTAAAAGATGTTTTTTTAAGCCCCACCAAATTCAGCGACGAATCCATTAGGAATGCGGGTATGAACCCCCTCGCTATAATACTGTGAAACGAGAGTGCACACCGGCATGGGGAATCCCATTACTACATATACAGCTGAACGGAGCTTCAGTGCCATAAAGATATGGAAAAGCTCATTGCGCAACAGAACCAGGGGCGCAACTAGGCGCGCTTTGTTCCTTTTTCTATCATTAATAAATTATTAAAGATACCAAAAAAAGACTGCAGACTGAAGATAGTCAAAAAAAAATTTGCCTGTGGCGGGCTTTTCTTCCTCTTTCGAACTTCAGCCCCTCCAGCATTTTTTTCTGGTTGCGCCTCTGAACAGAACCACAGGCGAGCGTTTTACTGGCCTGACATTATTATACATCCATAACGCATTGCTTTTAGAAAAATATGATCGATAGATTTGCAGCCAGCAAGAATAGCGCATCTTGATTTTTTAGTCTAGAAATTTGACTTCTGATTTGAATGTTGTCGTTGTGTATACCTACTGTTTGTTTCGTAACTCTTAAATAAATCTCATTGTCAAGTTTTGGTTAGATCATCCCCCACCAGAAAATCCTAGATCCGTCGCTGGTTACCACGCCCTAAGTACCCGGTCGGAGGAGCCATACTTTCGTATATCTAGAAACAAAATACGCCAACCAGGTAACAGTCCTGCAAAGCTAGCAGTTAAGGACTCCACTAATGTTTTTTTTTTGGGATGTGCATCCACACCATAGCTCCGGCGTTGCAAGACCTGGAGAGTATTTAAAACCACAGAATCTTTGGCTAATTAAAATCAAAGGCTTGGGCCGGCTAAGGGTTTTTTTACCATTAATAGAGATTGCTTATTAGTTTTTTGACAACAGTCAATTTTGTGAAGAAATACATCTCACAGTGCATATGGGATCACAAGTTTTACCCGCCACCCGCACGTGTATCCGAAATCGGGATGTTGCAAGCCCTATTACCCCCAGTTGCAAAACTGGTACTCATTTAACAGCCAGTTTAAGTGAATTCTTTGCCCAACGGAAATACACAATACACTTCGCCACGGTTGATATTATAAGTTTTATAATGTAAACCAGCACATGACGCACGCTTACCTATGTTCCGACGTTTTATTCGATCAATTTTTTATTTATTTAGTTATAGAAGCGATGTATTTTTAATTGAATTATCTAAAAATAGGCGTCTTGGAAGTTCCGGGTACAACAGTTTGAAAAAAGTATAATAATCTATCAAAGAAAAGTTAATGTTTATTTCAAGCAATTTTAATCGTAAAATCTTCGTTTTTGGCTTATAACAAATTATACCATTAGATCCCATTATTGAAACACCATGATGTAGGTTGCACAGCCCGGCTGCGCAATTTTATTTTTTTATTTGCACAGCCAGCGATATTGCTAACTTCACACACGTTGGAAACTACTACTGAAAACTCTTTCTGACCAAAAAGTCTCATTTAAAAAAATAAATATAAAAAATTTTGAAACCATTATAAATCCAGATCTCATTCATAAAAAAAACTGAAACTCTAATTGCTTAATTGCATGTCATTTAGAGTCTGGTAATGTTAGTTCAACTGAAAAACAATATTAGCAGAAAAAGATATTGAAATGATCACAAGTGAAACAGAATGAAATATTTAAATTTAGAAAAATATAGATATATAATGCTTATGAGCGCTTGTAAAACAGCGCTTTTGATGTTGTCAAGTCCATGTGAGTCACAGTGCTCATGTCCAGGTTCTTCAGCCATGGCAGAATCGAAAGAACGTAGAATCTGTAGTACTGTGATACAAATTTATACATAGAATATGTAGTACTGTAATACAAATTTATACATAGAATATGTAGTACTGTGATACAAATTTATACATAGAATATGTAGTACTGTAATACAAATTTATACATAGAATCTGTAGTACTGTGATACAAATTTATACATAGAATCTGTAGCATTGAGATACAAATTTATACATAGAATACGTAGTACTGTGATACAAATTTATACATAGAATCTGTAGCATTGAGATACAAATTTATACATAGAATATGTAGTACTGTAATACAAATTTATACATAGAATATGTAGTACTGTGATACAAATTCATACACGCTGATAACATTATAATTATTATATTTTAACATTTTATTTTTAATATTCAATTAGGCAAATTTACATGCATAAGATTCATGAATGTTCAGAGACAGTACTAGGCTTTTAAATAATTTTCTTAACTCATCTAAAATTACAACATAGCAACTTTTCCAACAATTTTCTGTTTCAATCCAACCTAATCAAAAATGTATTTTCATTCTTCTTTCGGGTAGAACTACATTACCCTCTACCACCTCTAATGATTCACACAAATTTGTATAACAACTTTTTCACCACAAAAAAAAACTGCCACCATGTTACATGCCTTTGTTGTTTCTATCGGATTTCCATGAAGTGTCAGCTTCATTAAAGCATGGCAGTTGGCCAGGTTCCGAACCTCTTGAGGATCTGAGATTTTATTGCCGTGGAGCAGCAGAATTTGAAGAACTGGAAATGACGTGAAGACCTGGATACATTTCAATACAAAAATGAAAAGATTGTATGAATAATTAATAATATCAGCATAAAATTTTATTAGATCAAAACTTAGAGGACCATCAACATTATTACTTCATTTAATCAGTTTATTTTTTATTAACACATGCAACCAAAATGATAGGTAAGCTTTGATATCAGTGGAATTTGATACAAACAAGTTTGATTTTACAGTATTATACTCTACTTAATAAACAATAATGCTAGCAAGTTAGCAGTTCACCAGGCTAAATCTAATCATCTATTCTAATCACTGCTAACAGTGCCAATGCTCGTGAGGAAATTGAAAGAAAGATCGATCCACGTCAGTGTTTCTGGTCTGAAGATTACTGCAGCCAGAGAATCGGTAAAGTTTTTGAGATCTTCGAAAGAATTGTTGTTTAATTTTATGATTGAAGCGTGGTTTTTTTCTCCCGGCGTCTTTTCATTTGAATTTCTTGGAATCTCGTGTGTTAGGTCTGTAAAGTAAAGATTTAAATAAATTTATAAAGGTTGCTTTCAATTTTTCGTAAGCAAATAACTGTGTTTACTATTTTCGTAAGCAAATAACTGTGTTTACTATTTTCGTAAGCAAATAACTGTGTTTACTATTTTCGTAAGCAAATAACTGTGTTTACTATTTTCGTAAGCAAATAACTGTGTTTACTATTTTCGTAAGCAAATAACTGTGTTTACTATTTTCGTATGAAAGAATGTTATATCATAACTTTTTTATTACCATATAGAACAAAATAAAAGCTTTTCAAAATATCATTAAATTTAGTTTTATTTAATGACATTCAAGTGCATGCAGCTCAGAGCACACTTGAACCATCGAACACCTTATAAATAATTTATTTTGTGCATATACTATATACATAAACATACAAAATAAAACTAATTTTAAACTAATATTGTTTGTACATTTTTTCATACAAAATAATTTTATATTAAGATTAATTCATGCTTCAAATTTTTTCAAACAAACTTTCTGGATTTTTGGTCCAGGTGTATCTGGTTTCCCCTTTTACCCATTTTTGAAGGCTTTCTAAATTCTAAGCCCATCCATAAAAAATATTGTCAAGCTGGAAATTCATCATGCTATGTGCTAGGTGCTAGGTTAGCTGAGTTGGTAGAGTGTTAGCCTTGAATGTGAATGTGAGAGCTTCACGGTTCGACTCCCACTCACTGCCCAGTAGCCCATGTCAACGGAAAACTTAGCGGGTAAAATCGTTCTCTTTGTGGGGCATGTAAAAGACCAGCGACTTTGAACAACTCTGTAAAAGGCGCTATATAAATTATCAAACATTTACGTGTGCATTTAGATTTTAGATTTAGGTACATCATCCTAACAGCGTGAAACCATGTTAAAATCAAATTCAATACTAAAAGAGGTATTGGATGTCTCAGATTAAATAATGCAATATTAATTATTCAATTTAAAATATGTTAGATTAATTTAATTTAACTGAAAATTCAAGTTTGCCAACCGTGAAAGAACATGAGCTTAAGAAAGGAATAGTCGAGAGATTTCATTTTCGGTTGTATGTACTTGCGACCTCTTGGTTCCTTGACTGCTTCAGGTTTACTACTCATCTGCTGCGATGCGGAGCAGAACGAGAAGCTTTGTTTTTGTTATATTGTTACTTCGAAATCTATTGTTATGACAACGGTAAGAAAACTTTAAATGTTGATATTTTTTAATTAAAAAATTAATTACATCATTGCACCGCATCAAATGTTTTATTAATAAATAAAAACTATTTTCTAAACATTCAAAATAAACGGAAAGTAGATTCGATAGTAATTATAAATAACTGCGGTCTGATTCTGGGCGTTCTACGACTACTATTCAGGATTTTTACCCTGCAGGATTATGGGTCCTTTCAAGATTTGAATGGATGTATTTAATTGAAAAACCTTAAATTAAATGTTTTAGTTGAGTTGCTTAGTCTTCACTTGTGGAATGATAGGGTTGAACCTGCTCAGAAGCCAAACGTTTTTGACACTGCTATTAATATGTAGTTTAGTATCGTTTTTCACTAACGTGATTAAATATGTAAGTGTTTAATACTTTTTAACATGTATTTTTCATAGCACGGTTTATTTCAAAGAAATAATATATTTAATCTAATTGTTCATACAGCTGAACAGGAAAAAGAAGGCTGAGATAACCAACCCGATACCATCTCTCGATTCAGTCGACTGGAAGATCGACATGAACATAACAAAGATCGATGGATGCAAAAATTCTATTCAGGGATCTGTTCTGATTGTGGACGAGCAAGGTAGTTAAGCTGGATAAAAAGTCTTATCATGTCATATGAATATTTTTTAGCTTCAGCATATTTTTACTCTAATTACTTCCTCAGTTTTTTTTTAATTATTTGCTCGATAGTATTCAAAGAGGATTATTTTTGTAGAATTTAAATATATTATTTTGAACATCACAAGGATTCGTGTGTTCGCGACTCTCTCTCACTCCGAGTGGCTGCTGCCCGATGTCTTCCCATCGTTTCTCGTGTCGAACGTGTCAGATCAACGGGTGCTGTTCCGTTTACGAGTATTGCGTGTCGTGCTGTTTGCATCCCGAAAAGGTAAGTCGGCGACACCACTGACGCTAACAGTTTGATAGGTGGCGATTAGAACCCTGCACAAGTTGCTGACGGGCCAGGCCGTGACAAATCAGCTCGTGCAGGGCTTTAGTAGTGATCATTTCTAAATAACTTTACCTCCGATTTGATTTCTCAGAGAGTTCGTCTGCAGAAGACTTTTTTGAGGTCGGGTAAAGCGTTTCCTCACCTATTTTCCTCGGTGACCACAGTATTCGAAGTTTGCCTGGCCAAGTGTCGGACGTCTTCCCAGGTTTGTTTTGTTTTCCTGCCCCACCCCTTTTTGATCAGATCCTTCATTCTTTTCCCTTTGAAGAAAGATATTCATTTCTACTCAATAGGTATTTGCATGCACTGAGTTTTTTGAATCCCTCATATTAACTTCACCGCCAATCTTGCTTGAATGTTTGCAAATCTTGAAAGTGAAAATTATCAAACTTCGTGTCATCCAATCAAGCTAAAACGTGGAACAAAATCCTTTATCTATGTTTTAGAAAAGCAACAAATAAGGCATAATTATTTATATTTAAAGGATTTTTTGAAAGTCGTTTTAAAACAAAAATTTGCATTAAATCCTGAAATATAAGGGATTTGTGAAAAAAACATTGTTTTTTTCCTTGTTTATACATTTTTTAAAGTCTATGCATCATACTATTTTGAATGTCATATTTGTTAAATAAAATTTTAATTAATCTTATTTTTCAGCAAATATTATAATATATAACTAAGCACAAATAAATAAGTTAGAATTGTAATAGATAGTAATTTTGATTTAATATCAAAATTGAATAGATAACAAATATGTATTATACAAATCAAATTATACAGAAGCTCTTTAAGTCTCTTTCTGTACACTACAGCTGATGTCTTAAATCTAAGTTAAATGCCGAATAGATTCCAGATGTTCTTTTGCATCATTTGTCAAACAGTAACTGAAGCATACAGATGCTCATACTAACTTCTTTGTCATTTGTCATAAACACTTGTATACAATAGTGTACATAAGGGTTAACCTTGAAGAATGTGATGATAGAGTAAGGGGCAGCCTTGAGAAATGTGGCGATTGTTTATACGTTGGACATCTTTAAAATTTTTCATTTTTTGCAAATTGAAACATCAGCAAAAGTTAATTCTCAAAGATGTTTTGCTTGTCACATTAACCCCCTTCCCTACCGAATAGCCACAACCCCCTCCCCTACCGAATAGCCACAGCTAAAACAATTAATTAATTACTTTTTTTTATATTTAAAACGACCATACTTTCAGAGCGTACAGCACGAGAATGCCTACCGAGACCCTCATCTCAAGTACTGCTACGGATCCGACGTTCCTGCCATCAGGCTCAGCTGAGCTGGAAGAAAAGAACGATAGGCAAAACAAGAAAGATGCCGTGACAGACATCCCAAATATAAAAAAGGAGACGTTTGATTTAAAAAAACGGGAACGGGGGGTAGATCTAAATGAGTCACCATCATGAAATTAAATTTCAATCCGTCGGATTGCATCAGTCGCGTATGTTTCACTGTGTATGCGTGTCTTTCAGTTTGTGCATGGAGGATGTGGTTTTTTTTACGATATTAAATATAAAATTGTTTTACTTTTGTTGGATTATATTTTACTTGATTAAATTTTGATTTAACTGTATCAGGTTATATTTTAATTGTATTTCTTTCCTGTTACATTTTTTTTGTCTTGAATGCATTTTTGTTTTCAAATTATGTCCTTTTTTGTGAGTTAAAAGACCTATGATTCTTATTGGCCATGGCTAGTCGTTAGTATTCATAAAACGTGTTCAGTAGATGATGAACAAGTGTACGCCATCTTTATTGTTTATATACATTTGCAATAAATGTTTCGTTAACAAATAAAGAACTTTATATATTAATAACATATCTGGTTTACTTCTAAAACAATTTTTAACGAAATTCTATCTAAAGCAGATAAAAGAAACAAGATATTAATACTGCCATAAGAGGAACTTTTATCCAGTTTGTGAGGTTTCACTACCACATAAACTGTCTAGCCATCGCATTTGAGAAGCATTCATTCTCCAGAGGTTGAAAACTGTCAATTTTTTTTTGTTAATGAAAAACGTGAAAAAAATAACAAACAAAAATATGGCTGCAGTGGCTATCGATAGAGTTCAGCTGGATCCGTGTTCAATCGTTCTGAGATCATCGTCGCGGCGACTGGAAGTTACGACCGTTCATTCGACGTAGTCCAGATTTTCGGGTATCTCGAACTGCTTGTTGAGCGTGTTCTCTTCGCAGTTGAATTTATTCTTCAGCCACGACTTGAAGGAGAATATATTGTCTGGGAAATTTTATGATTTAATAAAACATGGTTATGGGAATAAATTTTTTCAACGATAATTAAATGCAAACGGAATTGAGCACCAAACAACTTTGTAGAGATGCGTTAGTTATCAAACACAGAGGCCTATGCCTGAGGCGAGCCATTTGGAAGGGGATGCCAAAGTCTAAAAGGGCGCAAACCATGTTTTTATAAAGTACATACGATTTACGATTAATCCCCTGGTCATCAGTTATTTTGGGAAGAAAGGTTTCTCCCAGTCACCATCTTTTTGAAAGAAGTTTACAGAGTAGGGAATTTTCAGTGGCACATTTGTTAGATCTTGTCCCCGAGTCCAAAACACACTCGCTACGTCTCCGATCGAACATGTAATAATTCTTCAAAACACCAACCTGTCCATCTGTTAGCCGCATCTTTGGCGAGTACAATCTCTTGTTTCATGGCCTTCATGACTTCCGGGTCGCAGTCTTTGTAGTTTTCAAGCTCTTTCAGAAGCCTCATCTTTTCTGCCTTTTTTTCCTCAAGTTCTTTTATTGTTATGCTCCTTTGTTCCTGCATAGAAAAACAAACACATTTGCACTCAGATTAGAAATACATAGTTGAATACAAGTACTAGATTGAATGAGGTTAAAAGTTGAAAATACAGTGCAAAGAATAAAAAGTAAAATGTGATTTTTTTTTAAAATCACTCAGAGACTGAGCAACTGTTTAAATGAATAGAATAAACAATCAAACAACTATTCACTTGACATCACTAGTAAATGCATAATTCTAAGAGTGCTTGTGAGTTCAACAAGGGTATTACTTGAACCAAAGCACTGTACAGGCCGATTTTTCGTAGCCCGGCCCGCTTTAAAGGCCAAAATCCCAGGCCCGACCAATTTTCACAAGCCTAAAATCTCTATACTTGGCACAAAAACCTCAACCCGGCTTGACCTCAAGTCTGGCCCAGTTCGAAAACCCTAAAATCAAGAACTGTTTGAAAACTCTAAATTCAAGACCCATTTTAAAATTCTTAAATCAAGGCCCATTTTAAAACCCTAAACTCAAGTCCCGGCTTGTGCGGTAACTGAAGTAATGAGCCTGCCGCCAAAAAAAAGTGTTAAGTACCGACTGTTCTCTCCCCTCAGCTGCTTTTTCGACAGCTTCCCGCATGGATTTGTTCTTCTTCTTAAAGTCGTCTAATTTCTGGGTCAGCTCTTCTATTTTTCTTTTCCTCTGAAGAGATGAAAATAAGGATAAAAACTTTTCTGAAGAAATTTTAATATTCTGGTAGTGATTATGATTAATAAAATAATTATTTGTAACACCGTCTATCTCACAAATCTCTCCAAGTACTTTTACACATACGTTCACTATCAAAAAAAATTACGTAACATTACATTATTGCTGGCTTTGCTTGGAAATGCCCAGAAGTACACTGAAGTCCCAATCTTGTCAGTGTCAACCATCCCATCATCCACCAGACTCTGAAGGATCTCTTTCACGGACATCGATGTTATCCCCTTCTCTTTTTGACACGACTTTTCAAGCTCTTTTAGTTGGAAAAAGTCTTTCTATAGCAAAAAAACATGGATTATTATATTAATGCATGCTTGAAGCATATATTGGTGATAAATGAGTTTTATGAAAATATTATTTAAAAAAACATTATTTACATAACCTGCCAATCTTATTTATATTTTGTCTGCTAGGCTTGCCTTGCTTAAATGATAAGCAGCTTAGGACTTCTAAATTGAACTCAACTAATAAGTCTGAGTCAAAGTAAGCTAGAGCTAGAGTTGAATAGCTAACATATGATTTCAAAACCTCACA
Source organism: Erpobdella octoculata (assembly GCA_963978895.1). Taxonomy (NCBI): domain Eukaryota; kingdom Metazoa; phylum Annelida; class Clitellata; order Hirudinida; family Erpobdellidae; genus Erpobdella; species Erpobdella octoculata. The sequence continues at coordinate 3,009,272 of OZ022243.1, read as the reverse complement.
AAAAGTTTCTGAGTTTCTCAAGATAAGTAAAATTAAAATATGACTGCCTAAACTTTAGAGTTTAGACCTACGGGAAAGTTAGTAAAAATTATATAAAATCTAATATATCTTGTTTTTATTAATAATGAAAACCTTCTCATAGAATAACTCCATCATTTTGGTCCTCTTTTCTTCGACACTCAATCCTTTTTTCTTTGACTAAAAATAAATTTAAAAAACGACGCTATATTAGTATAAAAGATTACCTTAAACAATATTTGTTAAAAGCCAATCAAAACTACCATTTTCTAGATGCACAAACAAATTCTACTGATATGAGATGCGATGACAACAGTCAAAAAAACCGCGACATGTGTTTATCTAAAAATCTAAACGAAATAAAAGCAAATCATACAAATAGTCGATTGCCAAATAAAATTATTTAAAGTGATATTATTTTTCAGAAAACTAAGTTTAAGCACTCATTAAAATAGCACACTTTAGTGAGCGTAAGTATTAAATTAATAATTTTTCAACAGTTCTTTTAAAGTAGCGCTATCCAGGCATGGATAAAATGGATATACTGAAATTGGTACCTTCTATATTTGATATTATGTAAATCAATAAATGTAACGTTTATTTGAATCAATTATATTAATTTCTTGCTGTTTTCTTATTTCTTGAAAAATGCAAATTTAAAAACTATAACCGTCATCCAATTAAGCTGGAACTTGGAATATGTATGAATAAATGAACTTCCTATTCTTGACGCTTGACTCTTAAGGCACGAATTTTTATATTAAGAAGTCCATGCTCAAGGTTAATGGCTGTAACCTTGACAAATTATTTTTATGTTATAAGCAGGTTCAGTATCCAGGAATTATGTAATTTTTTTAGTTCTTCTATTAGTTTTTTTAAATTTTGCATGATGTCGTTATGTAAAAACCAAACCAAACAAACGGAATTAAAGATAGACTTTTTATTTACTATCTCTTTCTCCTTCATTTTCTCCTTTTCACTCTGTTTCACTTTTTTCTGTATTTTTTCTCTGAAGCAATGTCAACACAAGATACCTTTTTTTCCATTGTGCTAGTAGTTAGATCACCAGACACTTCAAAGCTGATATCTATGACCTGTCGTGCTATGGCATTTCCAATGTTTTGCGTAAAACCCTACAGAAACCTTCTGACTGCTGAGAAATACCGTTTTGGCCAGGCAGTTTTTAGCTATTTATCATAAAACGTAGTATGTACGTGAGACGTGTTGGTGTAGTAGTTTAGACACCGGCTTGGATATCCGGAGTACCTGGCTTGAATGTCCGGAATACCCGACTTGGATATCCGGAGTACCCGGGTTCGATTCCAGGTTGGGGCAGGTAATTTCCTTGAGCAAGAAATTAACTCACACTGCTCAGGCCAACTCAGCCTTTCATCTTTCACTGGTTGAAAAATGAGTACAAGTTTCGCAACTGGGGTGTAATAGGGTTCGGCACATCCCGATTTCGGATGCACGTGCGGGTGGCAGGAAACTGTGTGATCCCATATGCACGAGTCGTTCCTGGCGCCTCTGAGGTTTCATAACACTAGAGTGCGCCTTACAAATGCTCTACTACTACTATTTGCAAAGACTTATAAGGAGTCCGTAAAACTGCCTCGTGTTGGCATCAGTGAACTACTGTTCAATCTTCTGTACTCGCTTTGGAGATGAAGGAATACAATTACGGGACGAAGTCCGTTCGTTGTAATCTGAACATAATTAATCCTGATGGTCGGGTGGTAGTTAAAGCAGATTATTGAATAAGACCGTTAATATACCTGATGATTGCTTTACACCCATTAAGCCTGCTCATTGTAGCTGCTTCACTGTAATGCATTATAAACCATTCAACGCCTGGGTTATCTGTCAAATCCGCGGCATGAAAAAATTCGGCAACAATTTCATTTTTGCTTCAAAACAAAACAATATGACGCTCGGAATTTATTTTCAATGATTTTGCAATCAAGCAAGTACGTTATGAAAACGAGTTTAAACCTGTCGAATTCTGATGTCATAGATATAACAACTATTATTGCGACTAGGACTAGAGAGTCCTGACAAAAAAAAAACTAAAGAAATTTCAGTTTTGTGTACAGGAACAGAATGAAAAACTTGTAATTACACAGTGAGAATCGTGCAATTTCAGAATGAAAAGCAATTGAATAGATTGTTAAAAGATGGAAAAAAACAATCAATCAGTTATAACTCGCATCAGAAATGCACTCTCTGAACTACTGTTTATTACAAAACAAAGATAAAATTTCCATCAAAAACATTTAAAATTACCATTTTGCACAAATTGCGTGTTATGCTCGACTAAGTTTTTCATTTAAGGCTAACAATTACTGTTTCTAAATGCCTTTAATGATGAAAAATAAATTTTATAGAGTCTGCATTTAAAAAAAAATAACATCAAGTCACACTAAAATTTTAAAGCACACAGTGCAGAAGAATGAAAACTCAAATTTATAAACCAATTAAGCAGAAACTATAAGAACACGACTGCAAATTATATTCTGACAGAAAAAAAAAATTTAGTCATTACTTGATGAAAAGTCATTATATTTATTGAGCATTAAAGTCTTGTTTGTTCACTGGCCGTTTCCTCTCAGTCTGAAATGCATGCCACTCTGATCATACTGCTGGCTTTATGCCGTTTTGAATCTCAAGGGATGACGAGTCATTTTTCTCAAATCCAAAACTGTCAAAGTGGTCCAGGATGTCCGTTAGACCAATCCTCGTACAATATGACAGTCAATTTGTTTAATAAGTTAGTGAACGATGGGCTGTCATCGTGCTTGCCTGGAGAAATCTTTTGTTCCATCGTCGGCCAGAGAGATGCTGACTGCGTTTGTTTTAGTTACATGCGAGCCAGCAAGCAGTGTTTGATCTATCATTTTTTCCCTTACAAAATTGTTCAGCTGTCTGGATGCGTCAGTTTTGACGTAATTAGATTTTCCCTTTCATTTATTTACAAAAATCACTCCAAGAAGTTATTTTATTTTAGTTTTTTTTTTATTGTTTCAGCTTCAGGAAAGAATGCCGCCTAAACGAAAACGTTAGTACAATTTTTTTATTATTCTCAGTATTCCGAATTCATTGTAATATAAAAGTATATAACACATAGTCGGAGAAAATCTGGCCTTGAACCGACGAACATGTCTCAGCTCGACTGCAAGAAATGCAAACAACGCTTTACTTTATTCTTGGCTGGGAGTTGACGGATTTCTAGGCACACTACCATCCAACGGTGACTGCTACCGGACCAACGACAACGCTGGAGGTCCTAACTGGTTCATGGTTGACCTGGTTAATGTCTACGTGATCAGTCACGTAAGAATGCTCAGGAGAAGCGACACAGGTGCCTGTAAGTTAATACTTGAAATATTAACCGTTATGTAGGCAACACTGGCAACAGTAGTAGTAGTAGGTACCTAAAGTGCACACTTGTAGATCGCAGAATAGATCTGTGATGAAATCCCACGTTCGCGATTGTGGTATGATCGCCTTAAAGGCGAATGTTAGTGCATTATGTGGTGTACAAGCATGCAAAAAAAGCAAGATTTTGTGTAAAGATGCTTTTTTAAAACACACTGCCACAACTGCCGTCTTGTCGCAGGAAACGTTTAAACGTTTCAATGTATTTATTCTTTGTAATTTATTTGTTTTAAAAGCTTTTTTAATAACTACTAGCGGACTACCCGGGGTTTTTAAAGGCGCTTCTATTATCGTTTTTCGCTTTTGCACCCGCTTCCTCTCCCGCTTTCTCGTTCCGGTCTTCTTCCCCACTCACGGTCGTTTTCCCGCTCCCGCTCTCGGTCGCTTTCCCGCTCCCGCTCTCGGTCGCTTTCCCGCTCCCGCTCTCGATCGCTTTCCCGCTCCCGCTCTCGGTCGCTTTCCCGCTCCCGCTCTCGGTCGCTTTCCCGCTCCCGCTCTCGGTCGCTTTCCCGCTCTCAGTCGCTTTTCCGCTCCCGCTCTCGGTCGCTTTCCCGCTTTCGGTCGCTTTCCTGCTCTCGGTCGCTTTCCCGCTATCGGTCACTTTCCCGCTCCCGTTATCTCGTTCCCGACCGCTTTTCCTTTCTTGCTTGCTCTTGGTTGCTTTCCCGTTCCCGCTCCGCTCATTTTGTAACTAATTTCTATTTTTTTCTCACAAAAATCTTCCCCCATCGACTCTCAAGGTTGTGTGAAAACGATCGGATGAATGGTGTATATATATATATATATATATATATATATATATATATATATATATATATATATATATATATATATATATACCATATATATATAAAGTTTTAGAGCTCTAGGTGGTCGAAAAGTGGGAAAGCGACTAGGAGCGTGAGAGCAAGCGGGAAAGGAAACGGGAGCGTGAGAGAAAAACGATAGAAAAACCTCTAAAAAGCCCGGGCAACGCCGGGCACCCCGCTAGTATATATATATATAGATTTATAAGAAACCGTTGTAATAAAACTGTTACAAACGTTTAGTAAATTTTTAATGAATTAACTGAAAACAAAGTAAACACCTAATACATTTTAAAATTTGTCCAGACTTAAGATCTAAGGTAGTATTTATAGCTTTGGACATGTTTCAAAAATTCACAATTTTTTTAATATAAATATAATAATTTAAAGGTTTACTGTGTTTCACAAACCCAAATAAATAAACCAAGGCAAAGAATTTGCTACGAAAATTAAATTATTGTAGACTAAAAAAATCATGGTTTGTCCTTGATAATCAAGGACACACTCTGATATATTTTCAGGCTTGATCGAACGTGAATTGTGAAAGAGCATAAACTTGTAGATATAAGAGATATCATACTTAGAGAAAAGTTCACAACTGTTTCCGACACTTCTATTTTAATTTGAAAACAAATTTTTTTATTGAATTTCAGCCCTGAGTGTCGCAATCGGACTAACAAACTCATCATGGTTAGAGGAGAAACCAGTTCTGAAGATGTATCTCTTGTGCATCAAAGTCAACATGACAAACCCTCTCGGTACATGGGCTGACTACAACTGCACACATTCTGATTTGGCGAGCAGGTTCGTCATCATCCAATTGGATCCATCCCTGTATCCCTATACCCTTTGTGAAGTTGAAGTTTACGGTTCGTAACGGTACATATCAGGACCTAGTTGCTACCGGGCTGTTACTCGTTAAGGCACTAGACAAACGGGGTTACACTATCCAGAGTGATTACTTGACTATGCAAACTTGCAATTGTGAACTTCAAGTAAATTATTTATTTTATAATAGTTTATAGTCCTCTACACCTGGTGTTTTAAGACTGAAATGGCTGTATGTAGGAAACACATAAGTTATTTCCCGTCGGGAATTAAAGTTTGATCTTTTTAAATGTCCCTCCTCCTTCATCCAAGCTTAGGACTGGCTCGTAATTAGCGAGGTGAAGTTGCTTCAAGAAAATGTCTTGTAAAGAGTTTATTATGGAGCTTAAGGTGGTTAAATTGAAATAAAGCATCTGCAAGACATCTAATTAGTAGTTTATTATTGTTTTTATGTTATTTAAATGCAGTTGACATTTTTTAAAATTCAACCATATCATATATGTTCTTGATTTGAATTTTCCATCGTAAAATTATATTTAATGAAAACTGAAATTTCAAAATTAATTTCTTTCACAAAAAAAGAAGCTAAAAATTGTGTGAACCATTTTGAAGAGAATTTCCGATAATTTTTTTTTGGACATAACACGGACAGCTCCTGAACCAGCAATCAAAGATTTCGTGCCAATAGCAATATATTTACTTTCACATAAGCTTATATGACATCTTGGACATTGCCATAGCTATTATTGCGAGTATTTTTAAAATTTTTACTCCAATCCAGGTTGACTGACAACAAACTATTGATATTACTTACAACATAAGCATCTCTAAAAGCAGATTTCTCGCATGCTTCTTAAATTCATTCTTAAAGATGAAAATACAAAACCATTCACACGTGTGAACTATTTACAGATAGGAAAGAGATACTCACGCATGCAATCCAGTGTTACAATGTACATACGACGTAATCACAACACGTGTCAACCAGAGTAAGCGTACAAAAAAAACATGGTCCCTCCGTCGATAGAAATGATACAACGTTTACGCGTGTTTCTGCGATGGGCTCGTGCACTCGCGTTGCAGGCGCACGTAGACGACAATAAGTGAAAACAAAACAAAAATGTACTCGTGTGAGAAGCTGCCTCGAAAATAATCTTAATTCTAATCACAATGACGATGAAAAAGTATTATTATTAACATTTATCTGCACGTGAAAAAAAATCATTTAAAAAAAGCAACTCCAAACTGAAACTGAAACCGAGTGGTTCGGAGGTAAACTTCACGAAAAACCAGCAACGACGGCAAAGCGTGCATCGTCCAATAAAATAAAAGATAGAAAATACCAGCTTAAATGTGTAAGCACATAGCAGAGATTGACAGCCTGTTAATCTTTCTAATAGTAAGCTTGCAAATACACATTATATATCACTATATACATACACAATCTTCAGTGGCACAACTGTCATTATAAAAGTCCATCCCACTCTGTGGATTGCCAAAAATTCTCCTACTTCGGATAAGTCGAAAGCTATAATGCACACAATTTGAGATAAAGATGTCGTCCAAGCTTTATTAAATCAAGGGTTGATTTAGAGGCAATTTTCAGGAGGCTAGATACTAGAATGCAATGTTTCAAAAGAACAGATAACTGTCACCTCTCTGTACAATGTAAAATCAAAAAACTACGGTGTACTTAAGAACCCATACACACACACACACACACAAAGATCTACAATCATCTCTTTTCAGCTCGATATAGTCTGATAAAAAAAAGCAAAAAAAGTTTATCTTTTTTCAGCCAGCGCATTTTTTATGTCTCGCAGTAAGCTAGAATTCGCCGACACAAGAGAAAGTTTCCACCACCTACTGATATCCAAGATTGAAAAAAAGGCTGATTACATGACACACAATGCTCTTCGCGACGGCAAAATGAAATTCTCATCTCCGATCTTTCCATCTCGGGAATCAGAATTTGTGGACAAAGAGAGGATATGAGTCAAGTAGGTTCTTACTCTTGACAGTTCTGACGCCCCCCCTGCCTCATTCCCCGTCCCCTTCTTTTTCTCTTGTCTTCCTCAGTTTCTTGAATTCCCCGGTCGAATAGTTGAGCTGCAGGAAAGTTTCGACCACCATCGGCTGGAAAGTTCCGTTCGGCTGATGGAGACTCTCCTCTGTCTCTCCGAGACGAATATTTAAGACCGGTCCTTGGTTTGGACAAGGATTCTCTGAATGGGGATGGTTTAATTTATTACAGTAATTACAGTAGTGGAAATATGGAGTATGCTGTAAAAAAGCACCTATTTATTACATATAATCCCATACAATTTCATGCAAACACATACGTACATACAGTTTCACAAAAACACACACATATACAAACATACCTCTCGCTCCAGCCATGAAGCCAAGAATCAGCGCTTTTTCAGGCCTGGTTATGTTAGGGTAAGTCTTAAACATCTCTTGAGCCTCTAACATCTGCTCCCTCTGTTGAGTGAAAAAAAAATTGATTTTAGGGTTTGAAGTCAGAACGGGCTGGGCCGAAAATGTTTCGCCAAGTACAGGGGTTTTAGGCCCGTAAAAACGACCCGGGAAAATCAGCCCACGAAACGAGCCAGACCCGGTCGCAAAAAATCGATTCGTCTAGTACTCTATCACGCATGCGAGTGTGTAATTATTCATCTTCAGCATCCTCATTCTGAGCGATTGTCAATGTCACAAAATCTGCCCCAAACAGTTCACAGAAAACGGGCACGCCGTTTAATTTTAAATTAAAACTCGTGCACACCGTCAAGTAGAGCTCCTTCTTCGGCTGGTTTTCGGTGGACGCGGCTGCTTGTTGCGTCGGCTGTTGCAACATCTGGGGAGGCTGAAAAATAAAATGAACATACAAATAAATTTTTTAATTATATTCATAAAAAATCGAACTTTATGAATACATTTATAAATAAATACATGTATTAATAAGTAAATTCATAAATAAAGATATATATAAATAAATTAATAAATAAACATATGTATATACAACTAAATTAATAAATAAACATATGTATAAATAAATAAATTCATAAAAAAAACATATGTATAAATAAACACAGAAAGTTTCAATCACCAAATATTCAAAACAGAAACGCTCCAATTCAGTGAAATGAGAAAACTAACTTGAAATATTCAACGACAAAATACCATCCACAGCAAACACGCAACAAATCAAATCGACTTGCAACATTCGACAAACGAATCGATCTAAAATGGAACCAATCGTAGCATAAAAAAAAACCTGGAGTAGTTTCATCTTCGCAGCTGCTATGACCTTGGAGGCCTCGGCGGCGTTCGGGGCGCGGATGATGATGGGAGTCGGAGTCGACACAGCCCCCGTCGAAGACGATGAGGAGAGAGACGACAAGTTGGAGAGAGAAGGCTGGATCAAGATCGTCTGCTGCTGACCGCTGTTGTTGTTGGGGTTGAGGCGAGGAGCTGTCAGTATCATCCGGTTCTGCTGGGTGATGATGATCGGCGTGAACTGCTGTTTCTGATTGGTCAGCTGCGTCGAAGCAGCTGTCGAGCTCACTGTAGAAGCAGAATGTAAGAAAGAAGATTAAATCAAGCACTGAAGGTAGCTTGTCAGCTGTTTTGAAACAACTGTTGAGTTTACTGTAGAAGCAGAACTTAACATAACAGAGAGGATCAAATGGAACCCGGAAGATAGCTTGAACAATTGAATAGAGATAAATCTAAAAGCTCACCAGGCACTACAGTGAATCGGATCTGCGTCGGCAAGGTGTTGGCAGAAGAGATGATGATGTTCGGAGAGAGGAGCGAGGTGGGTTTCGAAGGGGCAGGAGCGGGGGGCAGCACGGCCGAAGAAGCAGCCAAGGAAGCAGCAGCCTCGTTTGTGCTCTGAGGTGATTTGAGGTCCTGCGAACGTATATTTGCTTTTTAAAACAAAAAGACGATCACGGCGAAAAAATTATCTGTCTAACAAATGGAAGATTTGGCGATTTAAAATTTTTGCTAATTTGAAAAAACAAATTAATCAATTAATTCTTAAATAGAGCCTGCACATTGCAAATAAGCCACGTTCAACTTTACTCCCAAATTCATGAGCAACAATAAATATTTCTAGATTCATTATGGCAAAAATGTCCAACACACGGTTGTGGTTTGAAGAACAAACATTCTAATATAAAAATATATAGTGATGATAGTCCCAGGCAATGATATATCTCCATCAAATCTAACATAAATAAAAACAAGAAATCTAGTAAGCTAATAGAACAAAACTAACCTCAAATGAAGCAGCAGCAAGCAAACCAGCTGCATATTCTGGCATGGCAGTCGCAGCAGCCGCTGCTGATGACGAAGCAGCTGCTGCTGCATTGCTTGCTGAAACAGCTGCAGCTAAAGAAGCTTCTTCTTTTTTCATTGCTTTCTGCTGCTCCATTTCTGTTAGAAAATAATAATATTATTATTATTAATGTAGTAATTATTAAATTAATATAATAATTATTAAATGATGAAAAATTAATTGAAAGCCAAACAAGCAGCTGACCTAATTTTCTCCTTTTCCTCGTTTCTTTCGGAGTCAGCGGCAGAGAATCGAAGTCAATCAGCTGAATAGAAACCGACCAACAATATCACCGAGCGATAAATAAGGCCACAAACAACCCGTTTTACACACGGACCAATTCAACGAGCGCTACTAAAAAAAGTAGATCACCCACCTTGACTCCGCCCTCTTTCTGGTTGTTCACGTCCCTCCGCTGAGACGTCGGTCCGCCGAATCTGCCGAGAACGGAATTGAATTTGACGGAAGAGCTGCTCAGCGTAGGATTGGGCAGACCTCTGAGGGGTGCTAGATTGAAGAAAAAAAATACCATAAATTATACAAATTAGATTAATACAAAAATAAACCTGGATATTAAATTAACAAACATACAAATATTAATCAATAAAAACTAACTCATATAATGTACACGATAATAATAAACATAATCAATTCATGAAATTATTACGACTCTATAACTCTATATCAATATGAGCTGACTTGCATTATTTTCCACTCCTTAGCTGTGAAGATCAAAAGACACATCCTGGATTTAAAATCATTGACCTGCCTAATTTGCAACCTCACAGCACCAGCTCCATGCAAACAATTATACAGTAAAAGTCCTCTAGAGCAGCACCACTCAAGAGTGGCTGGTAAGAGCAACAGACACTTTTGCTCGGAACCGAATTTTTTAAATCCGATTCTGGCCTATAGTAGCTTGTCCCTTAATAAAGGACAGACACGATAGGCGGACACTTTCGCTCTTTCTTGAGGGTGTCCTCTCTTCGGGGCTTTTACTGTATTTGTAAACACCTTTTCTGGAAGCATGAACAATGAGCAACAGAAAAAAAAGAGAGAGAAAGAAGAAAAAGAGAGAAATATAAAGTAATACTAAATAATTAAAAATAATTAAGATAAAACCAACTGTCATCATCCATCTTCTTTGCAAAACTTCTCATCTTTACAGGAAAAGTAGAAACGTTCTTCTTGAGATTGTTGGCCGCGTCCGTCGCTGAGACGTGAAGAAAGCAAATTGGTCAACTTCTTATTAAAACATAACTTAAGTCGTTGTGTCTAAGCAAATGTTAGAGCTCGTAGACAGCAACATTTATAAAGCACAGATATCGAGATACGTAGAAATACAAAAACACGCATTTGGACAAACAAAGCACTACAAAAGACCAACACTTCTGTAGCGTTTCAACCCTCAGGGCAGCAGACTTTGGCTTTCTCTTGAGAGCAAAGTGCTTGGCAGGGGCGGCCGGAACTGAAGATACCGAAGCCAGCGAATTTCTGCTGAGATAGCTGCTTTCCAACGGTAGCATGCTTTTGCCTTGCTGGATTTTCACTGTAAAATAGTGGAATGGACGTTAACAATGACATTGAAAAAATATTAAACACATTTTAACCACATTCATAGACAACTACACATTTGTTGCTTTCACTACCACAAAAAACGTCATTACAACCACACTCAGTCAGTGCCACTTACCTAACGATCGCCCGTAGCGGAACAGCTAAATAACCGCCTCAACAGAATCAGAAACTCACCCAACTTCCTGAGCTCGCCGATCATCTCGTGATAACCCCTGTGGTCTTCTTTGACATCGAGATTCAGATTCCCCGATGATGGAAATGTCTTGAGCATCTCGGCTACCATCGAAACCCACAAGTCGGCATCTTCGCAGGCCATCTTGTACAGGTCTTCGAGGTCCTCTTTCCACTGGTGGTGATGGTGGTAAAAAAACGATGATGATGAGGGTTAACAATCAATGCTAAAATTGTATTTTTAGAGAGCAAGAGAAAACATTTTAATGAAGAAATTTTAAATCCTGTAAATATCGGAAAAATAAAATTCTCATGAAAATTGCAATTGCAAAGAATATTATGCATAGCGAGCATTTAAATTTACTAAATTAACCTAACCATAATGCTTCATAATAGTGTAAATTATTGCAACAAAAGTAACAAAACTGAGTTATTTCCAAAATATAAAAACAACTGTAAAAACTTGTCTTCAATTTAACTAATAATCCATAATTGGTAAGAAATAACTAGTAATTAATTTTAAATATTTTACTTTTCCAAATTTAAAATTTGACTGAATATTTTGAGTCAAATTGAGCAATAACCAAAAACGTTGTTTTTCACAATGAAGAATAAATAAAAAAAAAACTCCAAGTAGTAAACCGATTTATTAAGTTACATAAAAAACTAATTTCGGTGGATGTAACGTTGAAATACGGTTGAAACAACAATAACAATAGCAATATTATCAATTAATCAACCTCATCTCTGTTCCTCTTTGGAACGTGAAGAAAGGCCAGAAGAAGTTTAACTTTGACGTGTGCTTGTAGCGAGTAGAAGCAGTGGATGATGCTCAAGAGGCGATCTTTCGTCAGCTGGGAGCTTATCGATACTCCGGACCACAGGTCGTCTGTCGATCCCAGCTTATTATTCAGCCAGACTATTATTTCGCTGTCTCGTCCGCTCATTTTACCGGTTGAAGCAACGTCGATGAATTTTTATAAATTTTATAGTTTGAAATTTTAATTAATAAATTAATTGGAGTAAATCCGTCTTGCAATTTTGTGAAAACAAATTATTCAAACACGCCGATTACGCATAACACAAACTCATCAACAACTCCAAAAATACCTTTGAGAATGTAAACAATCACCAAAAACAGTAAATATTTTATTAGGCATTTGTTTTTAAGTTGCCTAAGACTGTGTCTGATAGCATAATAAGTAAGTTTAACGAGTGTATTTAATTTAGTTTGAATTTATAAAAATGCTTACGTGACATGATGGTACAAAAGTTGTTTAAGGGCCCTGTTGGCAAAAATGGAGGCCGCGGACAACTCTGAATGGTTCTTACATCAAAGCATTTAGACTTCTGAAAAAATAAGTTAAGTCTGCTTTACATTTCGAGAAAATATAATTGCTTTTTAGCAGATCAGTTATAGGGAGATAAAAAAAAAGTGGTTATGATTGAAAGCTTAGATCACCGAGACCGGAATATCGCCAATGACAGAGTATAAATTATCTTAAAACAAGTAAAGGAAAAAAACGAGTTTTTTAACGCAAGCTTTAATTTCAAATACACTCTTTTTAGAAATACGAAAGATGTTCAAATTACGTTTTTTTTTTATTGAATCATGTATTGTCATCCAATATAAAGCTATGCTAAAAGTTTCAGCTTCCTAGCTGGTGGCAGAGCGGTAGAGCGCTCGCCTGTTGATCGTTAGGTCGGCAGTTCAAGCCTCACCTGCCTCACCAGCGTAACTCCCTTAGGCAAGGAGTTCACTCGCATTGCTTTCTCATGTCTATGAAAATAGCGTGTTCTTCGAAGTTTCCGATCCAAAGGAACCTTCGTAAGCGCCTCTGACTTATCTGGCGCTATATAAATTCATCATTATTATTAGCTAGTCAAAAAGCTGGCTAAAATTTACTTGCAAGATTTGCGTACAGAGAAAGCCCCCCCCCCCACACACACACAAACAGATATTGTAACCTAAATAGAAGTTTGTAAAAAAGGATCATTTTAATTATAAAACAGAATTACACGATATTATGTGCATGTATTTAAATCATTCGGGAATGTTATTTAAAAATAATTTTTAAAAAGATATTACAGAGAAAGGTTATTAGTATACTCGCTCTTCGTTTTATTTATTTCAAGTCATTTTTTATACTTTATTTCTCGGTCCGAATCATCCGAGACAAATGGAATCAGAAAGCTGGTGTAAACAAAAAGATAGGATAAAAAATTACTCAGATAGGTATTGTTAAATGTTAATCAATCACGTTACCAAGATGCCGCACCTACCGTCTGGAATAATCTACCCCGTGAATTAACAAAAGATCTGTCTTCTATCAGCTGCTTCAAGAATCGTTTGAAAACTCCACCTCGATTGTAAAGCTTTGTGTCACTGACCGCCATTTTGTCATTATTAATTAATATAGTTTGATTGTGATTGACATAAATGACATACCTATGTTGCATTATAACCTGTTTAATAATAATAATAATAATAATAATAATAATAATAATAATAATAATAATAATAATAATAATAATAATAATAATAATAATAATAATAATAATAATAATAATAATAATAATAATAATAATAATAATAATAATAATAATAATAATAATAATAATAATAATAATAATAATAATAATAATAATAATAATAATAATAATAATAATAATAATAATAATAAAATTATTGTTCATAAGAACTGAGCAATAAACTGAGCATAATAAAAACTAACTATTTTCTACATCTTATAATGTAAAGAGCTGGATAGAGTGAGAAGCCCGAGAAAAACATAGTTTTTGAAAGGAGGGGATAGTTCTTGGAATTAGAAAGAATGTGTAGGTAGTTCTGAGATGTAAGAGGGTATTCTGACGCTTACGCTTGGAAACAAATTTCTCGGTTAAAAGTTATTATTTCTTTTATAGATTTTAGTCTAGTCTATCTGAAAGAAAATGAAATAATTCCTTAAATTCAACTGTTAAGTCAAAAACAGCTGCCATAATTGCCACTATGGAACTTATGGAAGACAAACAAACCATGGTTATTTCGTCAGTTGAAATAGAATAAAATAATAACAAGTAAAGGAAAAAACGAGTTTTTAACACAAACTTTAATTTCAAATTCACTCAATTTAGAAATAAGAAAGATGTTCAATTTTTTTTTAATTTAATCATGAATTGTCATCCAATATAAAGCTATGCTGAAAGTTTCAGCTTCCTAGTTAGTCAAAAAGCTGGTTAAATTTTACTTACAAGATTTGCGTACAGAGAAAGCCACACACAAGCAGAGATTGTAACCTAAATAAAAGTTTGTAAAAAATAATTATAATATATAATATAAAGCACATTAGCACGAAGTGAGGTGTTCCAATTAGGCGCCAAATGGAGCACTAAAAAGTAAAAAGACCTTATATATTACACAACGCATTACCTTACATTACCGCCGCATATGCGCAACCACTCGTTAAGAGCGGCGGCGTTTCGTCGAGCTGTTTGCGTGCTCCGACGATGCCAATTTGAAGAGGCGGTTGATTACCGAGGAGCGAACGAGGTATTTTTGCCTACCTGGTCGGTCGCACGGCTGCGGCAGGAGAAATAACGCGCGAACAAACGGGAATGAATAAAGAAAAAAAACTAAGATTGTAAAGAAAAGAAGAATTTTTTCTTTGAGGATGAAAAATAAGTAAAATGTATTTATGAATAATTTAGAAAAAAAAAAAAGCTGTGCTCGCACGGATGAACATCTTCTCGATTAGCATCTTCGTCTGTTTGCTTGTACTGTCCTACATTGTGCGTTTTAAGAAAATAACTTCTGTTTTAACAAATGTACTTAAATGCAATATGCACCCGTGTGCAATGTGTACCCAGTAGTACCCACGTGCAATATGTACCCGTAGTACCCACGTGCAATATTTACCCGTAGTACCCACGTGCAATATTTACCCGTAGTACCCACGTGCAATATGTACCCGTAGTACCCACGTGCAATATGTATCCCGTAGTACTAAAGAGCAATATGTAGCCACGTGCAATATGTAACCATGTGCAATATGTACCCACGTGCAATATGTAATGCTGGTGGGCTCAAGTGTGAAAAGGGAAAAAAGCCCGCCGCAGACAAAAAAATTGTTTGACTATCTTTAGTCTGCAGTCTTTTTTTGGTATCTTTAATAATTTATTAATGAAAGAAAAGAAAGACTGCAAACTAAATACAGTCAAACTCAGTTTCAAACCAGTTAAAGCAATTGTAAAAAAAAGTTTATGAATAAATGTAGCACCACTCACCCCACCCCCCACTTAAAGAAAACCCCTTTATATTTAGAAAAATTGCAGGGCCTTCCGATTTGGCCTCGGGGGGCATGCTAAAGTTTTAAAAACGAAAGAAAGCCCACCGTAGGCGAACATTTTTCTTTAATAATTTATTAATGATAGAAAATAAAGACTACAAACTGAAGATAGTCAAACTCAGTCTCAAACCAGTTAAAGCAATTGTAAGAAAAAGTTTATGAATAAATGTAGCACCCCCACCCCCTACCAAAAAAACTCATTGAATCTGGAAAAATTGCAGAACC
>OZ022243.1:2983520-2988520 GCA_963978895.1 Erpobdella octoculata | reverse complement strand
CTATGCTGAAAGTTTCAGCTTCTAAGCTAGTCAAAAAGCTGGTTAAATTTCACTTGCAAGATTTGCGTACAGAGAAAGCTATACACACACAAACAAACAGAAATTTTAACCTAAATAAAAGTTTGTAAAAAATGACAGGCAAAATTTTGGCTAAAATGCGGCTAACAGGATTTTACTTTAATTGAATAAAAAAAATTGATTAATTAAAAATTTATTCGGTCAGTAAATTACAGAAAATTATTGCACAATAATGTCAAAATTATCGTGAATAAATGTCCCACGGTGTAGTTGTTTCGCAAACAAACTGGGTCGCTTACTGTTAGCAACCAGCCCTGTATTTGAAAACATCAGGGTTGTTAACGCTACTTGTTCAAAGTAGCGCCGCTCTTCGCTACCGCTACCAGTCTGATTAGTAGCGGCGCTACCGCTACCGCTACTGAAATTTATAAGTAGCGTCGCTACCGCTACCGCTACAGTTACCGCTACTCTGCTGAAGACTCGTAAAAAGTTACAAAGTAGCACCAACAACCCGTACATGATTTTTATTGACATCAACAGTATTATACTTGCGAGAAATTCGCTTTCTGGTCGTATTTCGCCCCAAATTTGTTATTCCCGCTTGTGCCCCGTGTCTGCCAGTTCGGCCCTGCCTTGGTCACGTCTACTGCACAAGTGCACAAGCTAAGAGTAAAAACCTAACTTGAATAAATTGTGCAAATCATTTACAAACCGTCATGTGCTTCTTCAAATTAAATTTCGACTTTTTGTTAGACGAAATATTCTTTCCTTGCGCATCGGCTGGACAATGCAGACTACGATATAGAGAAATTCCCTCCGTTTTGCTTTCGCCGGTGTAGAAAAAATAATCCGGTGGTACGCAAATCCGTCTTACACAATCGATTTCACCAGACTTTTTAGCATTATCCCCACTTGGTTTTTCGGTTTTTGACATCTTGTACGTTCTACGTAGTAAGATAACGACTTTTTTCCCACAAACGATGAAAAAACAACTAGACAAGAATTAACTTATAGATTTTAAGTTCGAGCAAGTATGCGATAACGAAGGAAAAGTTGAAACAGCACCAGAAAAATTATATTTTACTGTTTTTGTAAATCGTATATGTACACATTCACCAGAGACTACAAACACGTCAAAGCATCACGCATGCCCGTTATATCAAATCTGGCATCGATCATTTAACACTAAAAAGCCACGCTTCAAAGACACACATGCCTCGAGCAATCAACAAGTTTGTAGAGGACATGGTAGTAATATTTAAAATAAAAACTAAATACATGGGAAATCATGTAATTGATATAAAAACATATTTTGTTTTTGAATTAAAGTAGCGGTAGCGAATAGCGCTGAGAACAGCTAAAAAATGTAGCGGCGCTACCATCAACCATCTTGTCAGCCAATAGTAGCGCCGCTACCGCTACCGCTACCTTAAAAACAGCGCCGCTACAGTAGCGGTAGCGCGGCGCTACCGCTCTTAACAACCCTGGAAAACATGCATTTTACTGGAACTGATGTTGATGATGCTGGTGGTAACTGTAATCGGGCTAACTGCGACAAAATCGGGAAGAAACGAACTGCTTTTTTCCAAAAGGTCAACACTCCATCTCCGTTATCACAGCTTATATTTGATGTTTAGTAGCTCGCAACTTTAACTGCTACCTGCAGTACAGAATATTTACAGTAATATTTACAACTGTAGCCACAAATAAATAACTATTTATTAATAATTTATTACGAGTGCTGCTATTGCTAATGATTTTATAGTAATTTGCATTTTAATTATATATTTTTCATATTCTTGCTCAACTACGATTAACTAAATTGTTATACTAACCAATGAATTCAGACCATCCTCTTGATGTCATCTCTGAACGAAATTCGCTTAATACCCCTTATCGTAGTCGTCTTTTCTTTTCTTCAACTCTCTCATTACCGCTGTGTGTATTTGCCTTTCTTGTTCCTAGCACAGATTCAGTTATAAAAAAAATGTCAACTGCATCCTCAATTGCCTTTTCAAGTATGATAGTTGCATATGTTCTGGGCATGAAAACCTTAGTTTAAAGGTCTAGTAATTGATGAAGCATGATTTTTTCAGAGTCCGCAAATCTGTGGTCTATTTTTGCCAAAACTATCCTGAGTTGATCTTAGTTCATCTGTCGGCGAGATAACGCTAGGTTTTTTTTTTTGTCTTATTTTCGTCATTGGAACTATAAGCAATATATGCAACGAGGCACTAAACAGGCTCATAAACTTCTTGGGATGTGTGTCGGGAAGCCAAACCTTTTTCGCAGAAAGTCATATCTATAACATTTAGTTGTCTAAGAAAAAAAATCGGAAATTAAATTTGAATTTATTTGGCGGCTGGTTTTAATCAAACTTTATGGCGGCGATTTCAACTAGCTAAAAAAAGTTTCGGTGGATTTTCGGGGTAATTGAAATTTTTGGCAGATTCGGCTAAATGGGGGCAGCTGAGAAGTCTAGCTAAAACCTCGCCTCACTCTCTAAATGACGCCTCTAGATTAGTGCATTGACTTCAAGAAAACGTTTATGTGCAAAACTTTAAATTAAAAGACCAATGAAAAGTGGTCGAAAAATCAATTACAAGATTTTTACTACGCAAACAAACATCAGGTAAAGCCAATAGAAGCGTGGTAATAAAAAATTTAATATTTAAAAATTATAAATTAAAAACACAAAATAAAAAAATTTAATTAAAAATTTCAATTAAATTTTTTTTAATTGAAACTGTAGTGAAACTTTTATTTCATTTTATTGTTCATTTTAAAAAAAAAACTGAAAAACAAGCCAGCAAATAATTCAGAAAGGTAAACACAATTCAAGAAGGCCAAACGAGAGAGGAGCTGCACAAACAGAGATTGAATATTTTTAAAACATCTTCAATAATTTTTTTTTTCATAAAACAAAAAGAAGTATAAAAATAACAAATAAACAACTCTTGTATAAGTTAAAAATAATATTTAAGTGTATATAATATTTATATATTAAATTTTTTAATCCACTATCGCCTAACGCTCTTATCTTCCAAAAGAAAATGTTTTGTTCAAAAAATTTCAATATGTACACTTAAATATTATTTGTAACCTCTTAGTACATTAGTAGTATACTAGCGTTGTTTAAAAAAAAATACATTATATATTTTTTATTATTTTTCATTTTTACTACTACTACTACTACTACTACTACTACTACTACTACTACTACTACTACTACTACTACTACTACTACTACTACTACTACTACTACTACTACTACTACTACTACTACTACTACTACTACTACTACTACTACTACTACTACTACTACTACTACTACTACTACTACTACTACTACTACTACTACTACTACTACTACTACTACTACTACTACTACTACTACTACTACTATCTTGTGTTTTTGAAAGTAACTGTCAATCATTGCATAAATGACGACATGTGTTTTGACGTTCTGATGGGATGAAAAACGAATGAAAATATTTTTGAAGTGAAAAAGGTGACGTCGAAAAAGAGAAAAAATAAAAGAAAAAGATGGTGAAAAGACGGCTGTCAGATGAGAAAAAATTGCAAAAAAGATAAAATTAAGAAAAAAAGAATAAAAGCAAAAATTAAGAAGAGAAAAAATTAAAAATTAAGAAGAGCAAAAAGTAAAAATATACGAGAACAAGAAATAAAAACAAAAAAGAAAAAAATAAAGAAAAGGAGAAAGGGAAAAAGAAAAAGAAAAAGGGAGAGAGAAAAAGAGAAAGAGAAGAAAAGGGAAACTGGTCATGTGACGCAGTGCAAATATTTGAAGAGACAAACGATCCTCCACTTTGAACCAACTATGCTAACACCGGGACAAAAAGAAGAACAGAAGCATACAATGAAAATGACAAGAAACAGGAAAGAGAAAAAATGAGTTAAAAAGATAAGTTGAAACAGATAAAATAAGAAAGAGAGAGAGAGAGAAAAAAAGAGAGAAAGAGAGAGAGAGAAAGGGGGGGGAGAGAGAGAGAGAAAGAGAAAGAGAGGGGGGAGAGAGAGAAAAAAAAGAGAAAAAGAGTAAGAAGGTGGAACGAAAAAAAAATATATTAGAAAATAAGTATCACTCAGGAAATGGCTAGTGTGATCCAACAGATGTAAGACTCCAGAATAATAATAACGCTTTTTGAACATAAAAAAACCACGTTTCTGTTTATTTATTTATTGCCAAAACGTGTATTTACATTTTTCAATTAACAAATCATATAGTTAGTTAACATTAGTTAACATGGTTTAGAGTGGACAAAGATACCTGTATGAGAACCGCTACAACAATTAGAGGCAATCGCTTACGGTGCCTGCCTCCCCACAGCCCCTACCAATACTGGTGACGCCGGCTAGATTCGAACCACCGTCCTTTAGGCCAACAGGCGAATGCTTTACCGCAATACCACGAAGCCCTTCATAAATAATTTATAGAATCAGATTTATAAAATTATTTTGTCAAATTACTTTTTTGTTTAAATTTTACCAACAAAAAAACATTGTTTTTTCCATAATGGAATTTCCATTGTTGGCAACAAAATCTGAATCAAAACATTAGTGATCCTATTTTCTTTCTTTCTTTTTTTAACTTTTATATCTCTCTTTCTCAAATCAACTTTTTGTCTAAGTCGTCTCTTTTCTTTCTCTCTTTCTCTCTATCTCTATCTCTCTCTCTTCTTTCTCTCTCGCTTTTCTATTTTGGTTTATTTTACTTTCTAGCTGTTCTATTTGTTTCGATTTATCTCTTTTGCAATTTTAAAACCTCAGTACAATTATACTCTTATCAAGTCGCAAATAAATCGCAGAGAAAACAAAAAAAATGTTTTTGCAGAATTTGTTTAACTGTAGATCACTAGTATTGATTACACGCTGATTTAAAGCTTATATAATATTAACGATAATAATATGATTATTATTATAAATAGTAGCAGTTGTATTAGTAGTAGAAATAGTAGTAA
>OZ022243.1:2923520-2978520 GCA_963978895.1 Erpobdella octoculata | reverse complement strand
TTTGATGGTGTGGTATTTTCTCGTTGTGTCCGTGGTGTTTGTTGGTGTGGTGTTTGATGGTGTGGTGTTTTGTCGTTGTGTCAGTGTTGTGTGTGCACTTGCATATAGGTTAATTGTACACGGACTGTATGCTAGTTGTACACGGACTGTATGTATGCAGCTTTATTAGCTGCATAAAGCAATGCTCACAGTTGTTAAACTTGAAAAGCGTCAATTTTCGTTTAAAGAAAACTGCATTTGAGAGTATGAAACAGAGTTTTTCACTGGTTTACTGTAATTAAATACTTGTGTTCTATGAAATTTATTTTTGCGATTATTTCATTTTTATGGTTTAAATTTTTTTTAATTTTTATGGTTTAATTTTTCTTTTAATTTTTATGGTTTAAATTTTTTTTAATTTTTATGGTTTAATTTTTCTTTTAATTTTTATGGTTTACATTTTTTTTATATTTTTATGGTTTAATTTTTTTTTAATTTTTATGATTTTTTGTGCTCTGTTTTTCCATCACTCTGCGTTCAGAATTTCAGTATTTCAGTTTGATTGTCAGGAATTGGACGACGAAGATGTCGAAGATTACGTGGAAACAGGCGCAAAGTTTTTGAAACTGAAACTGAAACAGCACGACGCACCTCTGGATTTTCACAGGTGAAAACCAAGAAACATTTAAATAAATATAATCAAAAAATGAAGAAATCTTCACAACAAAATGATTGCTCATTTTACCATCGAATCATTGTTTTGAATTTTTTTTAATCAGCATAGATCAGCTGATTCTTCAAGACAGTCTCCTGCTGATAGACGAAATGATGAAAATCAACATAAGAAATTATGGACACTGCCATGTAAATGGGTCGAACCTATTTGACATCTTATCTCAGGTTTTCCAGATGCTTCTTTCTCTTTGTCTCTTTTTTTTGTTTTTCCTCTTTCTCTTTCTCTCTCTCTCTCTCTCTCTCTCTCTCTTTCTCTCTCTCTCTCTCTCTCTCTCTCTCTCTCTCTCTCTCTCTGTCTCTCTCTTTCTCTCTCTCTCTCTGTCTCTCTCTCACTTTCTGCCTCTTTCTCTTTTTCTCTTTCTCTCTCTCTCTCTCTCTCTCTTTTTTCTCTCTCTCCCTCGACGCGTGTATCAGTCTTCTTCGCGACTCCCCCCCCCTCAGTTTTCAATTTTTAAGTTTTTTTCCTGTTTTTCGTCATTGTAGATTAGATGTTTCAACGCCCGGCGCGTCATTAAGCTTGACATTGTCGCCGACTGGATTTGTTTTGGTAATTTTAAGGTTATACATCTTCATTACGTTAGCGTTGTCACCTTCATTAGCGCCATAACAATAATTATAACGGCCGAATTAGTTTAAAAACATATATCAGGTTATTTATCACTACCACCATTGTCATCGCCATCATCGCTCTACACTATACTCGCCGTCCATCGTCATCAGCACCACCATTACTGAGATCGTCATCAGCACCACCATTACTGAGATCGTCATCAGCATCACCAATACGAAAAGCAGCCTCTATAAGATCTTTTCAATGTTTATATATTTGTTCTATTTTTATATCTCTCGGATTTTCTTTTATTGTCTACAATGTTTTTATCTTTGATTTTTTCTTATTTACTTAAGAGATTTACAACGTCATGTAAACTGTATTGATTAAATTGATTTTTAATGTAATTTTCTGTCAATACAGGTAAAAAATAGCTAATTAAATGACCAATTACAGGTAAACCGTGAAGGAGCAGCTGGTCAGTTGACCTTTGACAGAGACGGCGAGCGAAGAGGTCACGTGGTAGAAATTGTAATGATAACTTCAGACGGCTGGGAGATGGTAAGTTAATTAATTAATTAATTAATTAATCTGGATTTTTCTGGTGCGCGTGTGTATGATGGTAGACTGAAACTCTAAAAAAAGAGAGTTAGAAATTTGAGAGAAAAGAAAACTTTCGATTATATTCTTCTGTATACTTTGTATTTTATAGCGCGGGCTCAGGTCAAAATTTTGAACTTTAAGTTCGAACTGGTTGAGGTCCTAAAACGTATTAAACTCCTGGCTTGTCGAGTCAACAAAAATGACATGGTTTTCGCTTCCAGTGGAGAAAATTGTGGAACCAACGAAACGTAAACAAATGGAGTAACTGTATTAATAGTTGATTGATGTATACGGTTATGGTAAATAAGTAAATAGTAACGGTTAACGTAAATTGTCGCAACGCTTAATGTAAACAGGCTAATAACCAAAGACATAAAAAACGATATCATATTTAAAACTCATTCTTTTCTTCGTTCTTTTGACGTGCAAATGAAACGTTGCGTCGTGTAGTAGAATCGATTCTAAATAAATTTCAGCTCGGTTCGTGGAACTCTTCATCATCTTCATCATCATCACCATCATCATCATCATCACCGTCATCAACGACGAGAAACTACACGAGCAACAAGCTCATTAAAATGGTGAAGAATAAGAAGATGAAATATGACTCAGTTCCGCTAAAAGGCGGTAGAGAACACTACAGGGTCACTTCGATACTGGTGAGTCAACATTTCTGGGCACCGGTTAGCGCTTGTTGTACGAGTTTATAACTGTTTTTAAATAGAAACAATAAATAACAAATACTATAAATAAAAATATATTATAACTGATAAACATCTTTTATATAAAAAAAATAGTTTATATAAAAAAATAGTTTATTCAGTGGCATAGCGTAGGTTGCAGCCGGGGACCACCAAAAAATTGATGACCGCGGAGGGGGGTAGATTTCTTTTTCACCAAAAAACTGATGACGGAAAGAGGGTAGATTTTTTCTCCAACAAAAAAATGGATGATGGAGAAGGGAAAGATTTTTTTTTTTTTCAAAAACATTGATAACTGGGATGGTAAACATTTTTACAAATAAAGTTGATGAACGAGGAAGAAAACTTTCTTCAAGAAAAAGTTGATGATTTGGGGGATATAAAAATCTATTAAAAAAAATTTTGTTTTCTCAAAATTTGCTGCCTCAAAACACTTTTATGCCACCCTCAAAAGTGTCGCAAGGGCTGAGACGGCTTCCCCGCCTCCTGAATTTATTAGATATCCGTTCGTCTTATTTCTGGAGGAGAAAATGGAATCGAACAAGAAACTTTTTGTTTTGTACGACATGCTGGAGAGACGCATTAAATCAAATCGAAGAGCTCAAATCATTGGCGGTGCTTGCATCAACAACAAAGACAAAAAAAATAAAAGAAGACATTTACGGCGTTTATTAATAACATTTTATTTTCTGACTGTATTATTGCGTATTTTGAATCTCAAAGATAGTTCATTTTAACTATCATCATCAGTACCGACCTGTTTTATTAACACATTCTTTTACCGTTTTTGTTCACCTATAAAAGCCTGGAGAGGAGTTAATAAAAAATGTGACTTTATAAATAAAACAATTTGCTTATTAAAATGTTTTATATATATATATATTATTAAAAATACATTTTACATATTTACATTTTCTGATTGATAAAGCAGCATCGTCATTGTCTTCACCATCATAATTACCACCCTCACCATCATCATCATCGTCATCGTCATCACTGTCATCATTGTCAACCAGGATAGTCCCTTTCTCATGCACAAGCCCAACCATCGCAAGCTAACGGCAGACGAAAGATACGAGGGCTACATAGTCGACCTGCTTCAACTGCTATCTACCACTCTCAATTTTTCTTACAGTATCGATCTAGTACCGGACGGAAAATACGGCTATAAGAGACAAGAAGGAGAATGGAATGGAATGGTTCAACAAGTTTTAGAGGGGGTAAGTGAGCTACTCTGTTCATGCTCTAGTTTAGAACCAATATCGTATTTCAAGAAATGATAAGTAGAAATTGACAATATTTTAAGAAAGCCACAATGGCCGTTGCCTCACTGGCCATCACTCATAGCAGAGAAGAAGTTTTGGATTTTACTGTTCCCTTCGCTACCTCGCGAATCAGCGCCCTCGGTCTTTCCGAACACTCCAAGACTTTTTCTCTACGCTTCACGGACCCGTTATCCGGCAGCGTTTGGCTGGCAATCTTTATCACTCTCGTTAGCACGACCTTGATCTTCTACCTTTACGAGAGATGGCTCGACAAAGCCGGCAACCAGATCCGTCCGGCGCCAACTAAAGATCAAGGAGAGAGACTGTTGCTACCAGACGTGGAAGAGGCACATAGAGGCAAAGACCGCAGAACGAGTGAAGAACAGAGCGAGTGCAACGACAACAACCACGCGTTTGAAACATCAACTCTGCACAACCTCGATCATGATCTGCCACGGGGCGATAACAGCCGGCCACCACAGCAACCACAACTTCTACTACAGCAACAACAGCAGCAGCATCAACCACAAGAACAGCAGAACAAAAAAATCTCAAAACATTCCAATTACAGTTTAATTGAGAGCTTCTTTTCTACTCTGTCAATTTTTCTATTGAGCGATTCCAGCCAGCTGCGACGCGCCGAGCTTAGCCGAAACCAGTCGATAGCCATTAAACTCTTATTCCTCGGACTCAGATTTTGCTGCGTCGTCATCGTCGTTATTTACGCAGCCAACATGGCTGCCGTCATGACTAGCGAACAGCTGCGCCACGGACAGTCGAGTCTAGAGGAGCTGATGCTAGAGAGCGAGGCTAGGTTTGGAACCGTGAGGTATAGCGAAATATCGCATATTTTAGAAAACTCTCCGTTCCCCCAGTACAAGCAACTCTGGCAAGTTCTCTATAACAAAGAAACTTCAGGAACCACTGAAATATACTCGATCTTCCAGCAGTCAGTTACCGACATGGTCGAAAGTCAGCTGGAGGGAATGGACCGTATCAGAAGCAGCTGGAGCAAGGATTACTTTTTTCTTTGGCACAATCAGGGTAACAGGTGCGCGAAGCAGATTTGTTTGTACAAATTTTTGTTATATTTTTTGGAAGATTTTTCATTTAATCTTTGTAACAATTAAAATAATAATTTTAAGGCTTCAAATTGAACTTATTGAATTATTGAATTTTTTATCTTAGTTAAAATTTTTCGCTGCATAAAAGTTTGGTCTTATATTGATTACAGAAACGAAAAGAATGATCTCGTTTTGCAAATCCTTTTAAATTTGTTGTTTTTTACTAACTTTTATTTTGGTTACAATCTCTGTGTGTGTGTGGCTTTCTCTGTACACAAATCTTGCAAGTGAAATTTAGCAAGTTTTTTGACTAGCTAGAAAGCTGAAACTTCTAGCATAGCTTTATATTGGATGACAATACATGATTCAATTAAAAAAACTTAATTTGAACATCTTTCGTATTTCTAAATCGAGTGTATTTGAAATTAAAGTTTGTGTTAAAAACTCGTTTTTTTATTTACTTGTTCAAAGTACCTATAGATAATACAATTTATAGAAACTAAAAAATTAAATAAAATTGAACTATTTAAAAAAAATAATTTAATGGAATGCATTGTCACATGGAGCAAAGTCTATATATGCTAAATTTCAGCTCGATTAGAGGACGGGAGATTTGTTAGTTTTCAATTCCAAGATTTGTCGGCAAGAGAAGAAAAAAAGCAACAAAAAAGCAAAACTGGCTGTGAAGTTAATATTAGGAGTTTTAAAACATTTTTTTCAGTTGAAAAATTATTTTTTTAATATTAAACGTTTTTTTATCATTTCGTTATATACGTAAGACGAAAACATAAATAACTTTTTCCAGGTACCACGCTTCAATAGACAGCGGCTGTGAGCTGGAAAACGTCGAGAGTACGCAGGGAGTCATTAACTTCGGCATAGCTCTGCCGAAAAACTCTTACCTGAGAAGCAGACTCAACTCTGCCCTGTTGAAACTTAAAGAGGATGGCTTGCTGTACAGTCTAGATCAAAGGTCAATTATACAAATATAAGTATTATTAAAATGCGTAATTCTATAGAAAAAATAACAAGAGTACGGAATTATACAGACGTAGATAAATAACTTTAATACGAAACTATTGACAACAAACAGCTTAAAAACGCTGTTGTTATATCGCATGTGATCCGCAGATATCAAGCGTCTCTTTAAGAAAACAGGAACCTCATAAAGGGGTTGTAGGAGTGTACTATACTGCAATCCCGTTGTACTGCAGTATGCCACAGACGATAAGCAATATATGGGATAATTAATACTGCCAGAGTGCACAAAACTTCGTGGTTTGTGATTGTGTCAATTGCCTAATAAACAGCCTATATAGGTTGCCCAGGATTGAACAAACAAGTTGATTGGTAGACTCAAGTGTAATATCAACAGCCGAATACTTTTCTAAATTTACCCTCATATTCTCGAACAAACACAGATGGTGGGGCAACAACGGCTGCCTGGACGGGCGCCTGCAGACGGCTCGACATCAGTACAAGCTGTCGCTGAGCGATCTGGCAGCAGTTCTGATCGTCTTGTTATCGGTAGTTGGAGCGTCCTTCATGATATGTCTGGTAGAATTGCACATCGTTCACAGGAAAAGAAAACTTATCAGAAAAGCGGTGAGTCGGCTTGCTAGTTTTTAAAACGCAGAGACGGATGTGGACAACATAGGTAATAGTGGTGTTATTTATTGTCGATTAGTCGACTTAAAGACCACAACGACATAAGACAAACTTAAGCATAGCGTCTTGCTCACTTTATTTCTTGTTGAACCAATGTTATTTATTTGACTAGCAGGTGGACTATAAAACTAAGCTTATACTTGAGTCCTGAGAAGGAACCATTTGCCCAACGTGGAGCTTTTCCCACAACTGAAATTGAACCCAGAATTCCACATGTCGATGCATTTTTTTACTAACATCTTATTTACTTGCAGCGTAACAAGCTAGGACCATCGTTCTCCTATTACTTTTATTAACAGTAATTTAAGCACTTTTACATTATATATGTGGAGTCTCTGTTTACTTTTAAAAACGGATGCTTTCACACGCTTAAAACATTTCATAGATCTACTCTACTACCGATTTTTTACGAATTCGTTCTTTCAGGAAAGGTCGGAAGCTCAAGAGGTCGAAACAGCAGAAGAAAGATCAGAAGCACCACAGGAAGCTTACCTTCCTTTCAAGTTCAATGAACATCTCCAGTCCACTGCCAGCATCGCCAGGCAGACCCAGATATTCTAAGATCGAGCTTCCGATAATTCGGTTGATTAAATTATTGTCGAGTCGATTACCGAATCAAATAATCGTTATTTTATTCAATCATCGACTGTAATTAAGACTTTATTTTTTTGATGTTTTTTTTTATTATGAATCATACTTACCAAGTAATCGAGGATGAGTTAACCTAAGGAACGTCAGACCGCAAAATATCAGGTCAAATGGTCGTTTTTTTAATTTGTTTCAAACCTTATTTTAGTTCCTTCAAGATTAAATCAGAACGAGTATAAAATTGGGAGGGTTGTCATACATACATACATATGTATATCTGAATATATCACCACATTTCATAACACCAGGCCATGCCATCAAAACAAACATTTTTATCTCCTCCTTTAAATGTGTGAAGTCATTGTTTGGACAGCCACAAATCAGCTAGTAACATGTAGGGCATTGCATTAGGGCATTGCATTAGGTTCTCTGTAAATGTACGCCTCTTCACAATCTATGGCATAAATGTACACACCATGCCGTGACCACGCGTTGTACACCTCACATTCAATGGTATAAATGTACACATTGTATTGTAACATTGTATAAATGTAATCATTGTACACCAACTTAAATTCAACGGTATAATAATTTACACAACATGTATTGTGCACCTCCTCACATTCTACAGCGTAAATGTACACAGTAAACACCATGTATTGTACACTTCCTCACATTCAATGGCATAAACCATCATAATTACGTACAAATTCAGCTTTTATTATCCGTAAAAGATAAATTACTAACCAGAAAGCTCATTCCACTTCAACACTCACAGATATGTGTATTAATTACTAAGAGGTGGACAAGTAACACAAAAAGGTCAATAGTTCATACAAAACGGTGGTGCACCTGGTTCCTAGAATGACAGATACAAAGAAAACACATGTTTCGCTTGGAAACAATGAATATTTAGTTCCGTGAACGAATATCGAATTATATTATTACTATTAAATATAAATAATTAAAAAAACAAAAAAGTTCAACAAAGATGTTGCTTGAAGCTGCTTTCATTTCAAGCAGCTGGCAGTTTCTTCACCATCAGAACGGCAGAAGGTACAAGGCCTACAAAAAAATAATTGAATTTACAATATTACCACTGAGATCATCATCAACATCACTGTGATCATCATCAATACCATTGTAATCATCATCAATAGCATTGTAATCATCATCAATACCAATGTGATCATCATCAACACCATTGTAATCATCATCGATACAATTGTGATCATCATCAATACCACAATGATCATCATAGAAACCACATTGATCACCATGCTGAAAACCACTGAAATCATTAATCATATCCTTTTCCTAAACCTTTCCTTCTTCCCACGAGTACAAATCCATCAACATCAGAACATCAAGATGCCAGCAAACATTTCAAAATCAACATGAAATACGACTATATTTTTACATCATTAATAAAATAATAAACACTATTTGACACAAATACAAACAACAGTAAATTACATCTATAACTCTTAGGGTGCACACGTAGACCAAAGACTGTACAAATTCAGCTCTCATTTATCAGGTAGATTGATATAATTTGAATAAGTTACTTTAGAGATTTATTTGACTTTTATTAAATAAATCAATAAGCAGAAATTGAGTCTCATATGAAAATCAAATTTCTTTCCTTGCTTCATTGCTCCCGGCATGCCAGCTATCGATTAGCAAAAGAACGAATCGCGTTGATATCTATATGCTGGACACCGGACGTACAAAAAGTTGCCACATTAGCACTTTTTTAAATAAAAAAAAACAACATAAAAAACCATTAAAATTTTTGGATTTCAAAAGATCAGTCAGCCGAACACCAACCTAAAACATCCAAAGGAGTCTGCATGTCTGACTCTGTGTAATCCTTCTTGGGAAAAGTGGTGGCAAAAGTGAAAGGAACGCCCGAATACTCGCTCGATTTCTCCTGGACGAAGAGCCTGACGGACGCGAGGGTCTCCTTGACCCTGAACGACTCCACCATCTTGCTGCCGTCAACCAGTCGAACCTGTTTTCGTATCATCAATCGTTTCGTATCATCAATCGTTTTTGTATCATAATCGTTTTTGTATCGTCAATCGTTTTTGAACCATCAATCGTTTTTGTACCATCAATCGTTTTCATATCATCAATCGTTTCTGTACTATCAATCGTTTTTGTACCATCAATCGTTTTTGTATCACCAATCGTTTTCCAACTCCAGATGGAAATTTAATTTTCCCGATATTATCGACGCAACGGTTATTCAAAATTGAAACGGTTTGTAATTCTTAAGTATTTCTAGCTTAAAAAAAATCAAAGATATTAATAATCCTTGATGACGCAACAACAGCGATCCGGCAACAAAACATCAATAAACAAGAAAAATAATTTACTTGTATTCTTGTTTCTGTGTACTCCTTGCTTGCTGTCTGTTGCTGGACTGCTGGAGCTGGTTGCTGCGGCTGAGCAGCGGCAGCTGTTTCAGCTGGCGGCGCACTGGTGTACTGTCGTGGAAAATTTATCGAGAATATTAAACGGAATCTACTGAGTGCGGTTCGGAAAGTGAAACTAAAAAGAACCGAATGTAAAATAAAAACCTTGGCTTCCCTATCCTGTCTGTCTTTTTCTATTTCATCTTTCACTCGCTGTCTGAAATTGTCAATAATGATAATATGAGCTTTTCTATGAATATTTCCACCCATCATTAACATTTGAATAAAGATAATTAGCTATTAAAACTATTTTAACCAGATTAGTCAAACATAAAAAAAACAAAGAAATCCAATTAAAACTAATTTAAAATAAAGAAATAATTATTTTTTCAAATAAGCAATAAACTCTTCAAAGAAAAATCAATGGTACAAGCTACAAAAAAGATAAAATAAATTAATTAATGATCTGAAATAAGAAAAACATAATAAATTAATTAATGATCTAAAATAAAAAAGATATAATAAATAAATTAACGATCTGAAATAATAAAAAAGACCACCTAGCAAGTTTCTCTTCCTCTTTTTCTCTCTTTCTCTGATCTGCCAACTTCTTTCTCTCTTGCTCCTCGAACCTTTAAAAGAACAAACACCAATATAAAAAAACCCAATTTTAATAGTTTAATTAATTAACATAAGTTATTATAAATGCATTCCGCTGATTAAATAAACCGAAAAATCTATAATAGATACTACTAAACAGCCATCCACAATGCGAAATAATAGAACGAGTAATTATACAAATTAAATAGCAGAAATATTGTCAATACTTTTGCTTGGCCTGCGATATCTCCTTTCCCATGAGTCGCCTCGATTTCTCTCTTTCCAGTTGCTCTTGTTTCTCTTTTTCCTCTCTCTCCTTTCTTCTCTTTTTCAGCATCTCTTGAACTCTGATTTAATAAGAAAAAATTTTTTTATAATAGGTAAACACCTATACTGACTCGCATAGCAGTATGTAGGATATACCGAAGTACTTCCTGTCGTGGATCATAATTTTATCCTTTCAACTGTTCCCACCTCCTTAATATAGACTTGGGACTCGCTTGCAATTGATGCAAACATTCCAATCGATGTAGGTGGAGATGGAGGTTTAAGGCTAACATGTTCGTATCCGTCAGGTCAGGAAAAACAGCACAAACCCAGTCATTAAGGACGGAAGTGGTAAACGATGTCACTATAACTATCATAATTGCCACACGCTAACATCATCAACATAATCCACAACTACCTGAGAACATCATCATCATCATCATCATAACCGACAACTACCTGAGAACATCATCATCATCATCATAACCGACAACTACCTGAGAACATCATCATCATCATCATCATCATAACCGACAACTACCTGAGAACATAATAATCATCATCATCATCGTCTCCAGCTACCTGAGTAGTTGCGTCTGTTTTTCTTCCTCCGTCAGCGGCTTGACGCTCTCCGTCGACTCGGAAAAATTCGAATGACCAGACTTCGTGGCGTGGAATTCCGCCTCGTTGACGCCCGGAAACAGCTTGCCGCAGCTGGAAAGCAGCAAGAAAAAGCTCGTACGACGTCGGTGAATGTAAGAACAACGTTTAAAATGAGGCTGATGAAATAAAGACGATATATAACGATTGAAGCAATACAAATCTCACTTACTCTTCACACTTCAACGAGCTCGCAGTTTCTTCTTTACCGCCTTCTTTCGGAGCTTTCGTCTCATCTTGCACTTCTCCTATAATTATATCGTGATGATTATATAGTGCATAAAACATGATGGCAAAGGCAGGAGTAGTAGGTTAGCTAAGTTGGCAGAGTGTCAGATTTGAGGTTCCCGGCTTAACTTTCTTGTCGCTGCTCTGCTCAGAACCTCTTGTTGTAAGAAACCAGCAAGTTAAAATCAAAACTAGGACTAAAGAGCTTTTGCAAAGTCCACTCAGTCACACACACAAAAAACAAAGTAGAGAAAAAATAATAATAATAATAAAAGAGAGAAAAAAGCAGAAGAAAACTAAGAAAAAAACTATAGTGGAATAATCTGTAATGCTAATAAACATACCCTCACTTGTCTCCATCTCAGCAGGATTACTCAACAGCCTGAAACAAATCCGTTTAAATATTATAAAAAAAACTCATCTTTTTACAATGACAAACAAACTATAATAATGAATATCACTTATATCTAATTTTTTTGTCAGTGCAAATTAGAATAAATGAAACCTCACCATTCCATGGCTGCTTCTATTCCAGCATTGTCAGTTCTTTCCAAAGCCTTCTCACTTGAAGTATTAAAATACATGCAATTTAAATACTCTATTGACTTTTGAATTAATTTTAAAAATCAGTGTTTTATCTAAAATCTCTTATTTCTTCAATTTAACAATAGAAATCCTAAAAATGGTCAATTAAAAAATACATTTTTCAAGTGAGAATTGTAATTTTAGTTTAATGCAAAACAAATCAACTCAAATAAAGATTAAAAAACAACTAAATTAGTTAGTAGACACTTTAACTGTACTTTAACATGACTAGACTAGATAGAGTGACTAGGTCCTAGTCACTATGAACTGGGAGATTGAGTAAAGTTTATAATTCATAATGGAGTCATAATTTCTAGAGAGTGACTAGACTATTTTAGCAGACAGAACCATGAACCATGCCGGTTTTATGAATGTTTATTGATATAAGCAAACTTGGCACAATTTTGTCTTGACTTACGCTCTTGCTCTCTCGAAACCCATTTCAGCTAAGACGTCCACATACGAAGCCATTGCAAGCTGCAATCAGTTATTTAGCACTGAACAAATAAAAGAAAACTGGCACTCAAAAATAAAACTGCAAACAGCTAAAAGTAAACTAAGTTCTAAATAGCAGACTAAAACATACAAATAGAAATGTTTTATTTCTATGTCTAAACTTTTTTAGAACAGACGTAATGTGCATAAAAAAACTATTTCTATAACATTTAAAAAATGTTTAATATAAAGTTAGTTACAAGGTTGTTTTCATATACAGTCACACCCTCGAAAGCATTTTCGGTTTGCTTTTTGAAAATCTACTTACTAGTAATGATAAGTAATGTAATATTATAATAATTTGTTCTATGCATATAACTTAAGCGTAAATTCAGTCTTTAGTTGTATATTTAAAAGCACTATTTATCGTACGTGTAAAATATGTAAAAACTTTCTTCCTGATTTGCTGCAAACAGTTCGAGATAGTGATTCTATTGACTTCTGTAGCAGAACTATTGACTACTGTAACAGAAATGTAAATTATAAAGATAATAACTGATAATCTTATAGTTATATAAAGAAAATTAAAATTGTAATCAGTCTGCTAGTCTAGTCTCTAGTCCATATATATATTTACTATTAACTATATTACTATAGTCATGGTCATAGTCGACATAGTCCATAAGCGGCTAAATAACTAGATATGGTCTAGTGACTAGGCTAGAGGCTAGGAACTCTCTTCTAGTGTCTAGTGAACTCTGCCTTGCTTTTGCAAGCCAGTCCCAAGCCTGGAGAAAGGAGGAGGGAAAAGTTAAAGGGATCAAATTACGATCCATGACAGGAAGTACTTATGTGCTTCCTTCATACAGCTATTTTTTTACAACGGTGTATAGGACTATAAACTATTATAAAAAAATCTAGTGTCCAGTCCCAGGTCTAGTCGCCAGTCTTATATTCTATTCCAACATATTATGGAAACTAAGGCTAAGCTAAGCCAGCTCTGTGACTATTGGGTAATCTCAAAAAGTTGGGATTATATTTTTTAATAAAATTGTTTTTCCTGATTTAGATTTCTTGCTTGTTTATGACTTATGACATTTCTGGTTATTGGAAACGTAAAACGTGATGGTTCATCTGAGATCTGGGAAAGGTTACAAAAAACAGTCACCAGGAGTGGACAACAAAGTTGAGCGTCCCACCGTAGAGAATGGAGAAAGCTTAAACGGCTTACAACAGGAATCACCGAAGTCATCGCTCGGCATCAGTAGGCTGGTGACACTGTGCGTGCTTACAATGGCTTCAGCATACTTCTTCTTCCCAGGAGAGTCAAGAGTTGTGCTCAGTTAGTTAATTGTTAACTATTTTATGGTGACTATTCATTTATGGTAATATAATTATTTTTGTTGTAACCTCAATTTATCATTATCGGTTAGAATTTTTAGTCGGACTTTTTTCTTTTTAATTGTGTAATAATGTATGTCTGCTTCTAGAATTTCTGTTTGGAATTTTCGGCTACTGATATTTTTTTAGTCTTATTTTGTGATGATGACAATGCAAATGTGCATTTACAAGAAAATCAACAATGTTCAATGTTGTTTCTTCATTCTTTTGCAGGAGAAATTTCAAAAATCGTAGAAAACTCCGTTCATGGAACTCTTCTCAGTAAGACTATAACTTTTGGCAGATCGTTTTTTATCGAACCGGCAAACGATAGCACAACCGGTCCAGAGGTTGATCGGCCCGTTCGAAATCAAGATTCGACCGAAACTAACGCAGATGATTTTTTAGATGACGAGTTCGCTGAGTTTGAGTTTAAAACAGACAACGACGACGACGATGATGATGATGATGATGATATCAGTTCATCGTCGTCGTTGACTAAAAATGATAAAGACTCGAAAGGTGGTGTTGAAGGTGACGTAATAACTAAAACAAAACCTAACACATTGACTAAAACTGATGAATTCGTAGAGAGCAACTATGCTCGGAAAGACATAACGAATGCGTACGATTTTGCGATCAGAGAAGAGATCGATAAAGCTGATGATCTTCTTGAGAAGGTTTGTCGTTGGTTGAAAAGGTTTTTTTAATTATTTAGTTTTGTTTATTTTTCACTGGTTTCTTTTTATAATGTTTTTTTTTCAGTTATTGCTCATCTAAAACGTTACAAGTTGATTCCTTTTTTGTTTTTTATTCGTTAATGTATTTTTAATTATCAATTTATTATAGACAATTCAACCTTTCATTTAGCAAGTCATATCAAGCTTCTTGGTGCCACTCTAGACAGTTCTCTCACCTTTCACAATCACGTCAAACTCATCTCCAAGTCTTGTTTCTTGCATTTCTTTTCTAGTCAGTGAATTAAGTACCAGTTTCACAACTGGCTGAGATAAGGTTCGATTTTGTACACGCATGGAGGTTGGCTCTAGGTAAAACTGTGCAATCCCATATGTAGGAGCAAGTCCTGATGCACTTCAGGTTTAAAGTGGTGCTCACTCTAATGCATTTGCTTTTTATTCTGATTTTGTTTATCTTAAGATTGTTATTCTTCAATTTACTAGTAATTAAGCTTAATTACATTTACTTTTAACTGTTGAGTTGTTTTATTAATATTTTGGTTAAAAATTTAGCTTAATGAATAAATCATGAGCTAAGTGAACTACAACTACAGTTTGAAATAGTAACAAGTAAGTTGTAAAAAAAACAGGTTTTCTCACAAATTCCTTATATTTCAGGATTTGCCTGCTTTCCATTTATTGCAATTTTTTCTTTTAAAACGACATCATATTTGAATTTATTTATATATATATACATTTATACAATTGTGTTTGATTTGTTTCAAAACATAGACAATTATTATTTTTGAATAAAAAAATTATTTTTCAGAAAGTTTTTAAACTTTAATAAATTGCATTGTCATGAGGAGTGAGACTATATTTCAAATTTCAGCACGATTGAATGACGGGAAGTTAGTTAAATTTCACTTTCAAAGTTTGCAAAGTTAATATGAGGAATTTAAGAATAGATACCAGCCTATGTCAGTTTTGAATCAAGCGATAGCTTGAACTGTGCTGACAATCTAGGTTTGGTGCATGCAGCATTGGCACTTATTGAATAGTTAATTAGGTTAAAATAGCTAAGATAAGTCTGATTGAGATTTTGAAGAATCTCCATAGAGTGGTTAAAGCCAAAGTTAATGTTAGGCATGGAGAAAATGATGATGATGATTCAAAACACCTGATAACATGTGATGTTGAGTTGCCGATTTAAAATGTTAAATTATTATTTATTTTATGCGATAGAAAGAGATAAACAAAGCGTTAAGCTCGTACGAGGCCATACTCAAGCATCACCCGTCTAGTGTGAGAGCGAGATTGGGCAAATGCAGGACCCTCAGGATCAAGGCTGAACTCCTGCAGAGCAATCCAGTCTT
This sequence comes from Erpobdella octoculata, assembly GCA_963978895.1. Lineage (NCBI taxonomy): Eukaryota > Metazoa > Annelida > Clitellata > Hirudinida > Erpobdellidae > Erpobdella > Erpobdella octoculata. The sequence goes on along the minus strand of OZ022243.1, from coordinate 2,962,739 downwards.
GGAGCAAGCCATTGAGGAGTACCACAAATTTGTCTTTGAGGTGCCGTTTTCTTCTGTGCCTGAGTCCTTGCTTCGGGAGGCAGGGAGGTCTCTTATAGAGATGCAGAGCTTCAGAGGTTTACTTCATTTTTATTGTTCATCGTAAACTAGCCGGCGTTTTTTGGCCATAAAATTTCGACCGGTCGGCAGATTTTTTTCTTGCAAAATGGGTACAAAACGCCCCCTGACCGAGCACCCCAAGTGCACCAAATTTCAATAAAATCAGTTCCGGTGTATAAATTTGATGCCGTTAGATACAAACGTACGTACGTTCGTTCGTTCGTTTGTGTGTATTAGTTTTTTTAACCAGCAGTGAAAGATTGATTATATGTGCGTGATCGTTTTCTTTCCAGGATGGAACAGGGATGCCATACTGACGGCGGGTCAAATGCTGGAATTGTTTCCTTCGGACATCGACTTCATGACCCGGCTCGGTGTCCTCTATCTCGAAAGTGGTTTCAACCAGAAGGGCAAGTCAGTCTTCAGCAAGGTAGTTAGCCATGTGTGCATATCAAATCAAATCAAAGAATCATTTGATTAGGTGCTCCCTTATCGACAAAGTCCATTACGGGACCGCCATTTACATGTCTTTGAGCAAATTAATGTTGATTCCGTTTGTTAATCCTCAACGTGGCAGGAGTCTGCAGAAACACAAAAAATTTGGTTTCATGAACCTTTCTGAATACTTTAAATATATCTTCATTTGCAGCAAAGGCTTTTATAAAGCAGTGGCAAGCCGTTTCTCTGTTGTGTTCTCAGAACGAGTTGTAGAAATGTGCAACTTCGTGTGAAAATATTTTTTGTTAAGCTTAATAAATCTAATTTTGTTTTCATTTTTTCATGAGTAACCAAATTTTAATGATCGTTACGATTGTTTTTAAATAATTGTTTCTGTTTTAGCCATTCATTGTTCTATATCTCAATAGTTTTTTTTTTTTTATAAATAATCACAAAACAAAGCCATAACAACTAGTTTCAATATTTTAAAGTTTTTATGTTTGTTTTTATTCTTCATACGTACAGATACTGTCCCTGGAGCCTGACAATCCAGTGGCCCTGGTGCACATGGGTTTTATACTCAAGTCGATCGAGGGCAATCTCATGGCCTCCCTCAAGTACTTCCAGGAGGGACTGAAGAGCAACATGTCGGACACCCAGCACGGACGATTCTACTTCAACTACGGAGATGCTCTCTACAGGTTGAACAGACATGAAGAGGTGTGTTTGGTTTGTTGTTGTTGTTGCCGGAGAGTTTTGTTGTTATCAAGAGTTTCGTGATCTTGGGGTGTCTGGCACATCTTGATTTTGGAGACGCGTTCAGCGAACCTGTCTGTCACAATGGTCGAATGCTGACGACCTGTCACATTAAGTTCATCCGACCCGTACACTCTCCTAATAAGGTGACTAGACAGGACTCAACCTTACTAGACTCGACCCATTATCAAGTTCATGACCTGACCCACTATAAAGTCCAAATTCCCGACCTGACCACTATAAAGTCCAAATTCCGACTCGTGGACACTACTGGACACCATGTGCATAAGCAGTTTCTGTCACTGATAAGTTGTGTATCATGTTGCGGTTGTCACAATAATGCTGACTTTAATCATCGTTAGGCTCATGATGTTTACAAGCTGGCAGCGGACAGAGGAATTTTCCTATCGCAATGGCAGAGATCGATCTACAACTGCAAGGGATTGGTCGGCAAGCTCTGGTGGACCAAGCAGCAGACAGGAGTGGAAAAGTTTTTAACGGTTAGTTTCAATATTTATTTTAAAATTTTTAGAAAGAACGAAAAGATAATGTATATTAAAAACAAATTTCAAGATGATTTAAAAAAAATTTTTGTTTATCTTTTGAAGTTGTGATCCCACTGACACACTTATTCTATCTTTCTCTCTCATCTCTCTATCTCATACTCACTGTCTCCATTTCCCTAACAACATGCTCACTTTTCCTTTTCCAACACTCACTTTTCCTTTTCCAACACTCACTTTGAGTTTTTATTAAAAAATTTTTTCTCAGACCCTTGAGAACAACTGGGAGATGATCAGAGATGAAGGTCTAAGACTGCTTAGCAATGACCAGAAAGCTTTCAATCAAGAAGAAGAAGGACTGAGAGATTTTGGCGATTGGAAAGAGTTCATGATATATCTCAGGGGCACGTTTTTTTTGTTGATAATTTATGTTTTATATTCGTTAACTCAGATTTTTTATGATATGAAGCTATAATTTATCACGTGAATGTATTAATTGAAGTTTTATTTATTTGTGTACAACGTTGTTCTGTTTGGTGAGTTAATTTTTTAATTGTTCAACAAATAAATTAACAAAATAAAAACAAAATCTGAGGCGGTGGTGGCGCAGCGGTAAAGCGTTCGCCTGCCGGCTTGTCGGTCGGCAGTTCGAATCTCGTGAGCGTCACCACCGTTGCTCCCGAAAGCAAGGAATTTACTCGCATTGCTCAGGTTGAATTTGTGTACGTTATTTTAATTTTCCTAATTCGCTTCTTCAGGTAAAAGGATTGATGATAACTGCAAAAAAGTTCCACAAACTTGTGCAGTGCTCAATGAATTCAAACTTGAAACTTCTTGCAGTAGAGGACAGGTATCTGGAGTTTCTTTTTCTTTTTTTTATAGGATACTACTGTTGTTGGTACTGCATAAAGTCTCAAAATGTATTACACCGTTCCACAGATAAAATTCTCACTTCTCCACCCAAACACCCACATCTGGCCCCACTGCGGAGCAACCAACTGCAGGATCAGGGCTCACTTGGGACTGGTTATTCCTGAGGGTGAACAGTCACCGACCATCAGGGTGGGGGCTCCCGATGAAGCCCCGAGAAGGTGGATAGAAGGAAAGTTTATCATTTTCGATGATTCCTTTGAGCACGAGGTGTGGCACAACGGCACGGAAACCAGACTGGTTCTCATCGTAGACATATGGCACCCGGATATCCCGTTATACGAGAGAAAGCATTTGACCCCTATATAAATTTCTCTCCCTTTAATTCTTATTCTCATCAGCTCTAATAAATTTGTTTTAACTTATTTTTTACATTTTACGTTTTTGTTCAAAGCTGTAAGTGCCTTAAATAATATGTTTTTATAGTTACGTTGGTTGACTGGTATTATAGGCGTGTTGTATTTCTGTACAAATTAAATGTCTATTTGATGCATGTGTAAAAGAAAACTTTTTCTGGTAAATCCTGAATTACATCAGGAAGAAGTATGTTTTCATTCTAAGATAAAATAAAAAATAAAAAAATTCAAACAACTGGTTTTTGGCTAACCTTCAATAACATTTTACTCTCAATTAAAGGGTAGGTGTTTCATTATATTCGCCTGCAGGTATACTTCAGATTGCTTAAGCTAGAGATGATAAAGAGTTGTCCTCTTGCTGATAGCTGGATATATCCACAGTTGTGTGGATATTGAAAATGAATAAACCTTTTCTTGAAACCAAAATAATGCATGTAAAAAAAGTGTAAACACTAAACACTGGGTCTAAATAATAAGCTTTGGTAAATGTCGATATTTGTTAACTGATGACAGTTTTTTTTACAAATTTTGGACCAAATCTATATATATATATATATATAAGAACATGTCCTGACCAACATAACCAACACCGAGCTAAAGCTCCTCATCCTAGGAACGTGAAATTTGGAACTTATATTACTTTTATAGCGTTAGTACCCACTAAGGAAGGGTTTTTGAAAATTTTGCTTCTGAGGGGATGAAACATATGGACTAACATAAGATTATATAACATGTTTTATTTATAAATTTGTCTAAAACTTGAAAAGACTTCAAGTGAGATGAATTCAAAACAATATAGACAGATATAATAAACTAAATGTCTAAGATGAAGGAACGTTATGACAACTGTAACTCTTAACCCTAAGCAGATCGCTAGATCTAGGCGTTTGGACAATGTAAATTGTAAAGTGTTAAATCACAAGGTTTTTTTGTAATGAAAGGGGTGGTCCGGGTTTCCAGAACCCTCCCCAAGTATCCGCCCTTGTCGTGATTGTAGTAATAAAGTTGAAAAAAAATTCTATGATGTAAAAACAGACAGGTAGGTATTGGAGAGCACATAATTACGATTTTCTTAAAGGCAAAGTAGCCTAAATCGGTAATTATTATGGATCGTAACAGTGGCGTACCTCTATAGGACTTTTGGCGGGGAAGTCTAATCATTGCGCCCCTACAACATCCTTTCTGTCTTACACTTTTACTTCCAAAAAAAACTGATGACCGGGGGTAATAATCGGAGCCACTTTTCAAAAAAAATTTAAAACCCATTTTTATTTTTCCTCCCAAAAAAGCTGATGACAGGGGGTCGGTAGTTGGAGCCACTTTTCGAAAAAATGGCGCCTCGTCTAGATTTTTGCCCTGCATGTGTCGCGGCAGCACTGCCCTTGGTGCGGTAGTACTGCGTGCGTATATATATATATAAGGGGTGATTTTGTGTGTGAGGTTTCGTAAAGCCAATAGCCGGCAATAGCCATTATTTGTGGCATTGAGCAGATCTGGCAAGCGGGGAAAGAAACGGGAACGAGAAAAAAACAATAGAAAAGTTTCTAAAAACTCCGGGCAACGCCGGGTAACCCCTTAGTTTATAAATGTGAAGGACGACGTCGTCATAAGTTGGTTGACATCAAAATTAAAATCATTTGATGAGATGGTGTGTGAGTTTAATAGAGAACGCAAATATTTAATTAAAAAATTAAATATTGTAAAGTAGGAATGCTTTCAACAATTCAATATTAAAGTCATATCATATGCTCTGTGAATAAAATTTAAGTAATGATTTAATAATTTTCTATATCTTTATAATAAAAATTAAAAAATTTTATTGAACAAAATAAAAAAATAAGTTTGTAAATATTGCACCACAATCTATGATTCTTTCTTTCCGAAAAGCATCACGCTTGTTCCTTTTTGCTTGGATCGGCTAGTTGTTTTGTTGTATCGGACGTAAACTATTAAAAATGGTTGCCCAAAAGAAGGCCGTAAGTAAAATTTGGATTTTAACAATTTCAATAAACTTTTGTGATGTATTAATATCGTTTTTGTCATTTTTCGTGTTCAACGGAGATACGCTCACAACAGTGGGCGATATTACTTCGGTTAACTTACGAGTTGCGTTTTATTTGTTTAGAAAAAGACCCATGAGAGCATCAACTCTCGTCTGGCTTTAGTCATGAAGAGTGGCAAGTACTTTCTTGGCTACCAACAAACCTTGAAGACACTCAGACAGGGCAAGGCCAAGCTTGTAATCATTGCCAACAACACCCCACCCCTCAGGTACAACTTTTGGGCTTATTTAGATGACTTTATTAAGGTAGTCAGTCATAGAAACACATTTAAAGTGAAACTAGTTGATTTGTGCTGATTTTCATAATAAAATTTTATAGGAAAAGTGAGATTGAATACTATGCTATGTTGGCCAAGACCGGTGTCCACCACTACAACGGAAACAACATCGAACTCGGAACAGCTTGCGGAAAGTACTTCAGAGTTACGACCCTCAGCATCACCGACCCCGGTACAATTTCTTTATTAATTTAAAACACCTTGAGACTAATTCAATTTAAACAATTTAATTAATTTTTTATTAAATCAACTTTATTATTAAATGTTTTCAGGAGACAGTGACATCATCAGAAACATGCCAACTGGGGAACAGGCTGCTGCTCAATAAATTATCAATTTTAAATGACTTTTTCATTTGTTGAGAATAAAAGATTAAATCTGATATGTTTGTAAATGTTAATTAGAAAAACCTGTTGTGATGCTTTCCTGGTTCACATCTATTGAATAAGTATATCGCTCCAGTTGCAAAGATGCCTTTAAACAATTTAAAGTCTTCTGGGATTGGTTGATCAAAGAATTAAGACTCGTGTGATCTGCAATCTATTTTTATCTCCATTGTTCCACTTTCACTAACGATTTGCTTAAAAAAATGCCATTATTTTGATGCACTAGAAGTTGTTCAAATACTTGGAAAAATTCTTTTCTGTTGGAAAATAAATTCATTTATCTAATTTTATAAACTACCTCATAATGTGAACAAAATACTTAAATACAAAAGGGCTATATTTAGACAAATTGATGTGAAATAATTTCAAGTTTCTTTGAAAAATTAGTCTTGTAAATTTTTAAATAATTTTTTCAATCAATTGCCTTGTATAGTTACTGATTCTATGGGTCCTAGGCAGTTAAACATTATGTTAAGTTATTCACATACTTGGAAAAATTCTTTTTGTTGGCAAATAAATTCATTTATCTAATTTTATAAACTACCTCAAAAAACTATTGGTAGGGCTATATTTAGACAAGGTGGTGTAATTAAACAAAAAACTAATTTTAAGTTTCTTTGAAAAATTAATCTTGTAATTTTTTTCAATCAATTGCCTTGTATAGTTCCTAATTCTATGGGTCCTAGGCATTGACCTAACTCTGTTTTCTGGACTTAAAGCCATATATATGCTCTAGTTTAAGGAGTTGCTAAGAGTCAAAAGTAGTGCTTAATCTGGGTTGAAGGTACTTGAATTTTACATACAATCCCTAAATAAATGCTAATAATGCTTGCTTTTGAAAGCTTAGTTCTTTCTGCTGCATCCAATAATTCTTGCACCAAACAAAACAATGGTTGAAGATGAGTTTTTATTGAAACGAACAAGTAGAACAAAATAAAAAACAACAGACAATTAAAACATTATATGCAAATCCTTAAATTATATTCATAAACTGAACTAATGATTTTCAGTTTTCAGAATCAATAGCCCTAGCTTTAAATAACATTGTGTAGGGCAAATGAAAACAAGTGATTTATAAATTCATTTTATGGAACTATAAACGAGACATTTAAAAAAAAACAATCCATGAATAGAACAGTTTAATATGAAATGAATACAAAAAGGTACATCACACTCTCTCTTTCAAATAAAACAAAATACTTATTTTCACAATAATTTATACGGTCACTGTATTGACGAGTACTAACATCTGCTCCAAACTCAAACTATCTGCGAATTTCGGACAAAAGACTTGAAGAATTTGTTTCGAGAAATTGCTTGCTGGGAACAGATGAAGGACTCCGTCTGGTTTGTTCAGATCCGCAGCCGGTGGAAGCAAAGTCATGGCCGACGACTGCTTTTTCTTTAGGTAAGCAGCAGCCATTTTGAAATGCTTGAAGTTCTCGCTGCCTTCATCGTCACCATCAGGTAAGGCGAGGAGTAAAGAGCATTCAAAAGTGTTGCCGATAAGACCCTCTGTCAAACTGGTAGTTTTTGAGTGGCTGAACGGCAGCAGTTTGTCCAGCACTAACTTTGGCGACTCAACCTTCTGATCCTTTAGTAGAGCATCAATCATTTTCACAGTACCGTTAACTTGGCAGAGCTTTATGTGAAAACTGACATTCTTTAAAGCCAGCTCTCCTTTCCAGACAACTTGCAGCTGTTTACTGAGTTGCTGGATGTTCTGAATTTCTGCCAGTGCTTTCCTCAGCTGTTGAGGTATGACCAGAAGTATCGGCGAGACAGGCTTAACTGCTTTTGGATCAACATCTGTGCTCTTGTTGGCAGGTTTACCCAAAAGAGTTCCACTGGCTCCAACCTGACCATCACGTGATGGATTCATGAGAGCAGCTAGATGATTTTCATCAGAGTAATCAAGCCTTATAGCATAGCCAGGACAGATTTCAAAGCCTTGCATAGAATTCAGGACTGATGTTGCTACCTCAAGGCTGCTAAATACCAGATAGGCAGAAGTTCTTCCATACGACCACTCTATTCTAAGTGGATTAAAACTGCTGAAACACTTTTCCAGATCATCTTTTGTCACTCTAGGACCAAGCGAACCGACCCACAAGCAGTTAGATGGCACGTGCTTACCATAGCCGATTCTGCACTGATACTTCCTTATATACTGGCCGGACATTTCTGTTTTGGCACGCCTGGCCATTTCGAGATTCAGGAACCGAATGAAAGCATACACACTGCCGTGGGTCAGACCTCCCCTTTTAATGTCGATGTCTTCAATATAACCGAACCTTCCAAATATTTCTCCAAGCTCGTCTTCATTAATTTCATGGTCGAGGTTACCAATAAAAAGTGTTCTTGTGGCAGATTTGTCTTCCAATTCATCTTGGTATGATTTCTCTGTCCTGATGGTAGATTTAGGTGGGACAGACATTTCAGGACTTGGCATATATTCTTTGGCAAAGTGATCCGACGATCTAGAGTGAATCAATGGAGATGACGGTTTCGAGCTGCCAAGCTTTTTGTCTTGACTCGATTCGTCGGTCAAAAAATCTATACATATGGCCGGGTCTAAGCTTAAGGATTTGCTTTTATATGCCGACCGAACCGCCATTGCATCTTCGTGGTAGCGAAAGTTGACGTAGGCTATTTTACCACCAGTTGGTCCGCGAGACATGGTAATTCCGTGTTCACCATACTTTCTGAATTCTTTGTACAGCATGTTTTTGGCATCTTCTTCATTCAAACGCAAATTGAATTGGGATACGCAAAGAGTTTTTATAGAACGATAGCTTCCTTTCTCAGTTTTAGATCGCTTGCTAGACTTAGTAGAGCTTTCTTCAGCGTACGAGTCTCTATCTTTGTGCTTTGACGACTTTATATTAGACATATCGTAAAGCAAAATCACGAAAAACCAAAACTTATTTTAACTTAATCAACGAATTCAACCATAAATAATTTGTAATATCGATCAAAACATTGACCACATATTATAAAAATCAAATTTAAAACTCAAACAGTTAAAAATATCTTATTTACAAAACAGAAACAATTTAAAATTCAAAAAAATCAAAATAAATTTTTTTTTTAAGAACTCTTACTGGAAAAATGATATTAGCAAACAATCCAAGAGCAAAGTCACCGACCCCAATGACCTTTATTTTTAAATCCTTTATATTATTTTCGATTGTCTGTCTTCCTGTCGGTCACAAACTTTGAGTCTCAAAATTAACTCACTTCCCGTTATCCGATCGAGCTGAAATTTGGCACATCGACTTGGGCTGCGAGACAATTGAATCTATCAAAATTTCAGTTTGATCGGATATTGTATAATTAAGTTTTTCAAAAAACACCAAATTTTAACGGATTTTTAATTTTTGAATTTGGCTCTGGGCTGTAAAAGGAATTAGTAATTAAAAATCTAGGATCGTATATAAAGGATTTATAATAAAAACTTTGTTTTTATGGGTTAGTTTTTTACTTTTTTTTATCCTTTGACAGAACGCGTAGGTCGAAATCAAAAACTACTTACTTTAAAATTAAAAAACTGAAATTCAGAATTTAAGTCTTTCTGAAATTAATAAGATACGTGTTTCTTTATTTTCGATAAATTAGTTTCCGAGCTTTAAGGATTTGTGCCCGTCTATGAAATGAGCACGACCATGTCTAAAAAAAACGTGCAGGGCTCTATGATTCATGATTAAAATTCTCTAATTTTAAGCGAGCAAAGCCGCAACGGGTAGGTTTACTGCTAGTCATTCATAAAAACGTTTTGCATATGATGAAATCCCTTTCAGTCCCTCCATTCCTAATAAGGCAACGCGACCTGTGTTGAAAGTCTTAAGTCCGCTGTTGGTTTTTCTTTGCTTAGTTTTTTTCTCTTTTTGCCAATGAAACGTAAAATAAATAGCAGATTTTTTTTAATTTTGCAAAATTTTCTTATCAATGAGGACTACTTCCATGCTAAATGTTTTTTAGATTGCTCCTGCGGTTTGGATGTTATAAGCGAATACCCGCCACACTTAAAAATTAAACTCAGACAAAACTCAATTAATTTGGTAAGGTAGCCGCCAGCAACTTCGAAAACTTGGCATTGATAGTATCCAACTGGGCGACAACTTTGTCACCTTCCAGTCTAGCGTCTACAATCTTGGGGTACATCTGGACAGCCACCTGACTATGTAAACCCAGGTACAACGCATTTGCCAGACATCGTTCTACCAGCTTCGTCAGCTTCGATCCGTCTGTTGCTCCCTCACCCCATCAGCATGCTCAGCACTTGTTCATGCATTCATCACCAGCAGGCTTGCTTGACTACTGTAACAGCCTGCTCGCTGGAATTGGTGTTGGTCTGCTTGACCAGTTGCAATCCGTGATGCGAGTGGCAGCCCGTCTCGTTCTCAGAAGACGCAAGTTCGACAGGATCTCAGCGGACATTCGCGATTGCCTTCCCAATCAATCGCGAATTAATTTTAAGCTGGGTTTTCTTGTCTACAAGTGTTTCCACGCCCAAACTTTATTTTATTTTTAAAGGTTTATATAAAAAAAAAACGTTGACAAAGCAACCATCCATATAAGATGGCCTAAAACAAATAACAAGTGATGTTTGTAGAGATAGTAGACGGAAAAATAACCAAAGACACAAAATATAAAATATTTTAAAGCTAATTTTTACAAAATTTTATGTACACATCTAGATGGTGCTATGGTCATTAATGGGTTAATGCTCTGCAGTTATTGGTAAATCTAGCATTTACACACGCAAAAAGGATTTTGATTCTAATGCGCATTGGATCATCCATAGATTAAATAAAGTTAAAATTAGAAAGTTTTATAGTAAATTCCAGGGAAAAAAGTTTAATTTTGAAAATCAAGAGGGGGAAATGCCCTTGCCCGACCCTCAATTAACGTGCCTGCAAGACCCCTCCTTTTGCCCTCCTTTTATATTCTTTTGCATACTCCAGTGTTTACTTGGCAACAAGTTTACGATAGTCCATGTCTCCTAAATCATTTTAATCCGATCTCACATTGTATGGGACGCCTTAAATAGGCAGTTTATGACGCCTTATTGCGAGCCTTCGTGGCCTGATGGATAAGGCATCGGCCTCCTAAGCCGGGGATTGTGGGTTCGAGTCCCACCGAAGATGTTCAAAGTCTTGTAAGCTCCAAATAATAAAGCTGCATACATTGAGGGATATTTTACAATTATAATGTCATCAACAAAAAGTTTACAAACAGTAGTTTTAACGATACTCTATGTCTCCTAAATTATTTTAATGCGCTCTCACATTGTATGAAACTCTGACACTTTAAATAGGCAGTTTAAGATTGTCGTAAGTCCTAAAGGGTTTCAAGGCCACTGGAACAAATGCGTTTTGAGTCTTTTCCTAAAGCCTTCAACTGTTGCTGCGTAGGTGACCTCTGGGGAAGACTGTTCCAGCAACCGTGAATCTTCTGTCTCCGTCGCTCTTTAGTCTCTCCGCCGTTACGATGAGTTGAGATGATGATAAAGATCTCAGTTTTTTTCTAGCCGGGATTGCCTGCACTCTTTCAAACTAGATGCTAGATATGTGGGAGCCACCTTATGACATTTGATTGACCGCCTTCGTGGCCTAATGGATAAGGCATCGGCCTCCTAAGCCGGGGATTGTGGGTTCGAGTCCCACCGAAGGTGTTCAAAGTCTTGTAAGCTCTAAATTATAAAGCTGCATACATATATAACAATTTTACAATTATAATGTTATCAACAAAAAGTTTACTAGCAACAGTTTTTACAATTATCTATGTCTCCTAAAACTTAATGATTAAATTTTATACATTAATTTTTTTAAAAAGAACAGACAGCACGTTACAAGAAACTCGCAAGTTATTTCCTGTCGCAGATAAAAATTCTTATTAAGTTCTTTATAATCTTTATATTAACTTCATCTTGTTTGCTTGCTTGAGCCCTACGTTGGGACGAGTTAAAATTTGGTGCATCGAATTTTCGTCAACGACAATACATTCTATTAAATTTTCAGATTGATTAGAAGAAAGTTGAATAAAGTATAAAATGAAATTAATTGAAATTGAAAGAAATTAAAATTTATCTTCACAGAAATAAGCCAACCGTTTAAAGTTCATTAAAAAAAACAATATTAATTCTTTCAAATCAAAAATAGATGACAAAACTTTTTTTGCTCAAGCAAGCAAGCAAACACGGCCAAGTTATTATAAAGGATTTAAAAACAAAGTATATATAAATACAAATAATCTATATGTTATAGGTGGTTTACTAAAAAATAATTACGAGTCGGATACACAGCAATAATGCATTTATTAGTTTGTTAACGAACTCCCAACACAGCTGAAGCAAAACAGTTTGTAGTAAAACTGGTTTTATTACTGTTGTCATTATTATTACCTATTTCGCGGGTTTTCATCACAACTTAACTAGACTTCACCCACCCAGGTGGCATTTTGATGAACAAATTTGTTACGAATTAGTGAAACATTTTTTTGCATAAATACAATTTCTTGGTACACACCGCTTTTGAAAGCAGTACATCATTGCACTGTGCAGTACACACAACACAACACGACTTATACCATTAAACTGCATAGAATTCTAGCTATTCAACAATGGCTCGACGCTCAGTGCGCAGTGTAGGAGTTTCTATAAATAAAACGACAAACTATTGTGATTAATATATTTGTTGTTTAACAAAAAAAAGGCTGTGTCTTATTAAACGGCCGACGCTATGTCGATGAACTTACTATGCTTGTATGCAGCAACTCACATGGTTTGCATATTATTTGTTGACAACATTCAGGTTTAGCTTAAATTAATTTTATATTAATTAAATTATTGACATTTCCTGGAGATCAGGCTCCAAAGAAAGATTATGAGGTATGCTTTTCTACTCTTATAACTTTCGGTAGGCTACTATAAGATAATGGTAATTTTATCTGTAGGTGGCTTGGGACTATAATTGTTTTAAAATTACGTACTTAACTGTTAAACTTAAACTTTACTGCTCGAATCGATATTATTGTTTTTAAAAAAAGCGAATGTTCTGACGGCTGATGCGAGAAAAGCTGTCACCGGCCTTATCGTCACGCACGCACATCTGTGCACGGCTAACGATGGGTGGGGGGGGGGGGGGAGGTAGGTCGTACGGAGGCAGTTCTCGTCGCTAAGGGTGATTTGGCCCGCGTAAGTCTCTTTTTATTGAAGTATACATTCATGGTCACGCACGTGTTGCCATATGTGTAGGTGACGTTAATAAATAACCCTCTTTAAAATATACATATATGTGGACTGAAGATGACTGATGTGTGTTAGAAGAAGATAAAAATATAGGAGGGAGAGAGAGAGAGAGAGAGAGAGAGAGAGAGAGAGAGAGAGAGAGAGAGAGAGAGAGAGAGAGAGAGAGAGAGAGAGAGAGAGAGAGAGAAAGAGAGAGAGAGAGAGAGAGAGAGAGAGATAGGTGGACAATATTTACATTTTCGGCGGTGGCAGAAAAAGCCTTTAGAATAAAATAAAAAAAATCTCAATTATTTATTCTATTTTATTTGTTATTTCAAGAGTAAAATATAATTTATTTTTATTTTATTTTGAGTTAATTTTTCTAATGTAAAATTCGAAAAAGATTGATCAAAATCAAAAACTGTCAACCACCTTCAATCATACTCCAGGTAAAGATTTAAAAGAAACGCACACACCAACCTCTTTCCTGATATCTCGCTTTTTACTTTCTTCCTATTTATCTCTCTTTTGTATAACTGCTTTTATTTATAAATGCTTTTATAAATGTCTAATTTCTGTTTCTATTTCTTCCGATAAATTTTTTAGTCACTTATTGACATATTTTTTTTTCCAAATTTTGTATATACTTACTCTTGCTTGATATATAATAAGTTTTGCAAAACAAAAAAATAAAATGAATTAAAATTTAAAAAAATTGAATTTAAAATTTGAGTTTTAATATCATAAAAGCACTTGGTTTAAAAACTGTTTTTAAGTTGTTCACTTGTTAACTTCTAATCGTTTTTATTTTTTAATCAATTTATAAGTTACTTCTTGATGATAGATTTTCTGAAAATTTTATACTAAAAGTGCAATATTTAATAATTAGTTTTGCAATGAGTCAATTAATTAGGTTAATCTTAATTTTGCATACTGTGATTTAACTCAAAAAACAAGTAAAGGAAAAACGAGTTTTGTAACACAAACTTTGATTTCAAATACACTCGATGTGTGTCTGTGTGTATGTATACTAAAGATGTTCAAATAACGTTTTTTTTGATTGAATCATGTATTGTCATCCAATATGAAGATATGCTGAAAGTTTCAGCTTTCTAGCTAGTCAAAAAGTAAAAAAACTGGTTAAATTTCACTTGCAAGAATTGTATACAGAGAAAGCCACACACATACAAACAGAGATTGTAACCTAAATAAAAGTTTGTAATAAATAAAAATGCAATAAAATGATTTTTAAATTTGAGAGAGAGATAAACAAGAGAGAAAGCAAGATAGCAAAGAAGACTGAAGAGAGACATATGATTTTGTTTGTTTGTGTGTGTGAGAGAGAAAGAAAAAAATGAAAGAAATATTGCCCGAAAAAATGTCGGAATTTTATAAATATCATATTGGTAGTAGCGGGGTACCCGGCGTTGCCCGGGGTTTTAGAGGTTTTTCAATAGTTTTACTTTCTAGCTCCCGTTTTGTTCTCCGCTTGCTCTCCCGCTCCCGCTTCCACTCCTTCCTGCTCTCCCTCCTAACTTTTTTGCCCATAAAACGTAAAACAGATTTGCTGAAAGTTGCTTGAAACCTATGTGTATATGGACGTGATTTTAGGGTCTACAGACGGGCCGGACCGTGCCGAGACTGAAGTCAAGCTGAGATTTTTGCCAAGTTCATAGGGATTTTAGGCCTGTAAAAACGGACCGGGTTCAAATCTGACGGGCCGTGAGTTTAAGCTTATGAAACAAACCGAGTTGTCGACGGGCCATGTCGCGAAATAAACATCCCATGCAGACGATCTTGTTTTCACCTTTTTGACCTTTGCCCTTCTTAATTTTCGACCTTTTTATTTTCGCCCTTTTTAGTTTCGCCCTTTTCCTTTTCGCCTTTATTAACGCGCGCCCTTATGTGATACCGAATTTTGTGGGGTTTGATATTATTATTTACGACTGGAGTACTTTCTAGAGTTTATTGTCCATCATACGTACGTTTCGTTTAAGGTTTCTCCTATAAAGTTACACTTTACTTAAAAACGTTTTGACAGCGAGAAGCCCAAATATCTTTACAGTCTTTAAAGCTTTCCAAGAGTGCTATATCAAACGTAACGAAACGGTTTTCGTGTATTAGAGCTAGTGATATATTATTCATTCATGTTAGTTATATCCTGGCGTTAATACATTCAAAACCAAGCAGATATCCGTTCAAGAGACGCAGCCTTCTAGCTCCCGGAACCTGAAAAAAGTTTGTTGTAGCTTAAGCAAATTGCCTATTAAATATGCATTTTACTATAAATACTTGTATCTAATTCGCAAGGTATTGAATTGTTTTCCATTAATTTTTTTATAATAGTTTATAGTCTTTTACACTAGGTGTTTCAAGACTGATATGGCTGTATGTTGGAACAGTTGGAAACACATAAGTACCTACTTTCTGTCGTAGATCATATTTGAATCATATAATTGTCCCTCGTCTCTTATCCAGGTTTGGGACTGGATCGCAAAAGCAAGGCGGATTTATTTATAATTATCTATGATAAATAGTTTTTTTTACTAACATTTAGCACACGCCTTTTCCAAGACAAGTCCTGCTCAACGGCGAGAAAGGATCCTTGCAAAGGCAGCCATTTGTAGGCGCCTACCCCTTAGCAATGCGAGTGAACTCCTTGCTTAAGGGAGATACGCTGGTGACGTCGGAGAGGTTCGAACTGCCGACCTAACGATCGACAGGCGAACGCGCTCTACCGCTCTGCCACCAGCTCCTCTTATGGGTTTAGAAAACAAACTAACATCGAATTTAGTTAGATTTTTGTTAAACTAACATGGGTTAGAATGGTTTAGTCTATGTAAGAACCACTACAAGAATTAAAAGCAGCTGTTTATGTTCATTTGTGCCTGACTTCCCACACTCCCTACGGAAGCTGGTGGCGCCGCTTAGATTCGAACCGCCGTACCTAGACCGACAGGCGATCGCTTTACCGCTATAGACACTTTTTCTGACTGTTTAATAAATATTTATTGCAATTAAGGTATGTTAATGTTATAATAATAATGAATAAGTGTGGTATTAATCACATCATTAGTTGTGATCAGATGCTCTTGATGCCCACGCGGGTTTTTGTTCTTTGGTTTTTCAATATTCGGCAGATGGCAGTCTATATATAAGCATTGGAGTACTGCACGGTCCGTGCCTTGATTTTTAGGATTTTCAAACGCACTGGGCAAAGTATAGAGATTATAAACCTGTACAAATCGCAGACGGGTCAGGCCTGAAACTTTGGCTTATGAAACGGGCCGAGCCGAGTTGTCGACGGGGTGGGCCACGAAAAATTGACCCATCCAATTAACACCAATACCCACTCTAAATATAGAGTTAACATATCAATCAAACGCGGCTTACGTTGTCTTTGTACCCATCAATTAATTAATAATTTTTTACTTCTGAAAGACCTATCGCAAGTTACACATATCTTATTATTGTTGTCAAAAATATCATATTGATTTCTAATAAGCTCGATTTAGTAAAATATTTTGACATCTATAATTAAAAGCTTGTATACATAATCGAAAAGCAACGAAAGATTTTCTTGTGTTTTTTTTATAGCAGCATTTCACAATATTTTTCTGATAATGTATATTGTGTTTAGTATCAAATTATGTTACCAAGCGTTCTAGATTTAGTGAGGCTGGAAGATTTTTATGCGTGTACTATTAGTTACACCCGTAACTAAAGATTTTTATGTACTATTAGTTACACCCGTCATTTTCTCTCATTGATCCAGAGATGGAAAACTCAAGAGCATATCCGTCGGAACCACATAGCTTATCAACAGGAACCACATAGCATATCAAAAGAGACCACATAGCTTACCTACAGGGACCACAAAGCACGTCAGTTGGAACCACAGAACTTAATAACTGAATACAATTTCAAAAAACCTACAATTCGATTCCATGGACTCACACGCCAAACTAAAAACTGTCACGTTGACATTTAAATTGAAATAACGAAAAGCCATTTATTTTTTGAATTTAAATTTTTCTAGAATAATTAAAAACTACTACATAACAATAATAATAATAATAATACAAAATACTGCTCGAGACTAAACGAACATGTTCAAGAAATTCGGGAAAAAACTGAGTGGGGAAATAAGAACGAAATCGTAGAAAATCATCATCATCTCCACCACCATCGTTACGTTCAGATATTAACATCATCATCACTACAATAACAACTAAATAAGTAATAAAAAAATAATAATGCATGCAGGTGTCTGTTGTGAAAGAGAGAGAGAGAAAAAAGATCAGCAAACAAAAGCAATCAGATGTTGAAACGCCTCGCAAGGAGAAAGTCGATCTCGGAAAAGCCTGCTGCATTCGGGAATGATCGATGATCCGGCATGGAGAGGAAATAAAAGAGAGGAGAAGGAGTAGGAATAAGAGAGGAAAAGAGAAGAAAGGAGAGGGAATGAGAGAGGAAAAAAGAAGAAGGAATAATTTGACCAAAGATTAAATTAAATTATAAAAAAAAAAATCCTACGTGTCACCAGGCACAAAAACCAATCTAGGAAATCGAATCCCGTTTCGTGTCGTGTTCTAATGCTCACACACACACACTCTCTCTCACACCAACAGACGTACACACACACACACACACACCATCACAAACACACAACCAAACGCAGCAAGATGCATAAAATGATATACGAAAAAAAGAGACAAGGATGGAAGAAAATGAGAATATTGCAAGGAATGAAAAAGAAAAGGCTACATAGGTGGGGCTGCTAAGATGTTCGAAAATAGAAAATAAACGCGTATAGAAAGAGAACCTAACGATACAGACGAAGATACTAATGCATGCAGGGAAACAAACAAAACGGTGACTAACGAAAGAAAAGTAGAAATACGCAGAGAGTAATAGAAGAATATAAAGACAAACTGAGTGATACGCAAGCAGACTTGTACAAAGTCTTCCATACTCAGACTGGTGACGAAACAGCACTGCGCACGTGTGACGGGCCGAGATAAAAAAATCGGAAATACCAACGGTTAGCTAAGAAGTAAACGATCGAAAAGTAAAGCTATTCAGAGGAAAGGAAAAAAAACAATAATATAATTTACATATAAATTACATTTTCATAAATTATTTCTATTTATTTACATTCATGTTACTCATCATCAGATATGCCATAATCAGTATCATGGTTTCATTATCATCATCATCATCACCATCATCATCATCATCATCATCATCAACACCACAAACGAAAACATCATTATCATCAACATCTCCTTGTGCGTGACATAACAACCGTCGCTAACTAGCAGGATACATTCACTCGCTAACGACATCGCATCGGCAGAAGTTACGAAACAAAAAATCAAATTACCAACTCAACGATTACCGAACGTAATCAAGCGGATGATATTTAATGATCACTTACACCACGCCGTCCAATCTTTTGCCGTCGTAATGTTACACAAAATTTTCATTACCTTAACCATCATCGCCATCACCACTATGATGGTAATTACCTTCATCATCAACATCACTACTAAGGTGGTATCACCTTTATCATCATCATTATCATCACCACTATGGTGGTAGTCACCTTTATTATCATCATCTTCAACACTACTAAGGTGGTAATCACCATTATCATCATATACAATACTACTACCATTATCACAACAAGCATAATATCATCGATTATCGACACCATCATCATCATCACAACCGTCGCCACTGACGTCGCGCCACAC
This sequence comes from Erpobdella octoculata, assembly GCA_963978895.1. NCBI lineage: Eukaryota > Metazoa > Annelida > Clitellata > Hirudinida > Erpobdellidae > Erpobdella > Erpobdella octoculata. The sequence goes on along the minus strand of OZ022243.1, from coordinate 2,943,941 downwards.
CCACGTCAATCCCTCGGCGACCTGTCGGAGAGAGTCTGCGGAGAAGAGGAGAGCGACGAAGAAGACGAGGAAGAGGAGGAGGACAGCGGGGAGAGAACGAGAGAGAGAGAGTACGGCAGCGGAGGAGAGGAGGAAGAAGACGAGTAGAGAGAGGGTGTCGTCACGGGGATCTTTCTGGTCTGGTTGATTTTCGTTTGGACGAGGTCCAGCAGGCAGGGGAGGAATTCTCGAACTCCGTCGTAGCCTGGAGAGATGTAAATGACGTAATAACGACATGCAATTATTATTATTATTATTATTATTATTGATAAATCAATATAATTAAATAATTGTAATATCGGAAGTTCTAATGACACGAGATGATGTAATATAACGCTCTATCATTATTGTTATTATTATTATTGATAAATTAATATAATTAAATAATTGTAATATCAGAAGCAATGGCAATGACACGACTCATCACTCGATAATTTATGCATTAAACATAAATTATTTGATGTTTAAAAACATTTTCATTTTCATTTTATGCATAGACTTTTCAAATAATTATGATAAATGATAAAAGCATTTATTAAATATTCAACGGTCGATAAACAAGAACAATTCTGTGTGCGAGGCACTGGTGGCAGAGCGGTAGAGCGTTCGCCTGTCGATCGTTAGGTCGGCAGTTCAAACCTCGCCGGCGTCACCAGCGTAACTCCCTTAAGCAAGGAGTTCACTAGCATTTGCTAAAGGGGTAGGCGCCTATAAATGGCTGCCTTTGAAAGTACCCTCTCTCTCCTTGAGCAAGACTTGTCTTGATAAGGCGTATGCTAAATCTCAATAAAAAAAAAAAAGAGAGAGATTCCAACCTGGAAACGGATTGATGTCGATGACGGCGTACCTTCCCGTGACGTTCTCGATGATGACGTCGAATCCGAACAGGTCGAGAGAGAACCTGGAACGTAACGATCGGACGAGATGGTCGATCTTGTTGTCGTCGACCTCGATCATACGATGTCGTAAGACGTCTCCCTCGTCCAGCTGCACGAATATTCATAAAACTTAAGTAACATATTTTCATTAATTTGATAACCGATTAACGTATTTTAATTTATTTGATAACCGATTAACGTATTTTCATTTTTATTAATTTAATAACCGATTAATGCATTTTTTTTTATTAATTTAATAACCGATTAACGTATTTTCATTTTTATTATTTTAATAACTAGTTAACGTATTTTTATTTGTATTAATTTAATAACAAATCGACGTATTTTAATTTGTATTAATTTAATAACTGATTAACGTATTTTAATTTTTTAAAATTTATTAACCAATTAACGTATTTTACTTTTTATTAATTCATTACCAAATCGAAAAACGATGGGTACATCTACAAAAACATCATTTTGTATATACGCCTAACTTTTTCGGTTTATAAGAATTAGAAACTGTTATAAAGTCTTTTACCAAAATGGGAACAATTTATTCAGAAATGCTTCCAGGATCATAGAAAAATTATTTTATGCTTTTTGGCTCGTAAGAAAACGTTGTTTAAAAAAAATGTATTTTTATGATTTACAATTTTTAGAATTGTAAATTAATCAAAAAAGAGGAAAAAACATTAATAAATTGGATAAAAAAAACTCATCCAAAGAACAGAATGCCACTCGTGGGAATATTCTAATTAGAAAACTGAACTTTGCAACTTTAAATAACTAATAAAACTTTTTAATTTAAACTACAACACATGTGTTTGTGACAAAGAACAAATAATTGGGAAATATTTAACCTTATGGGACGTGTTGGTCTAGTGGTATAGATACCGGCTTTGAGAGTCGTAGGACCTGGGTTCGATTCCCGGTCCAGGACGTAATTTCCTTGAGCAAGAAACTAACTCACATGTGCTCACGTCAACTCAGCGTTATCTAGGGTTAACTCATGTCTATGTAAATAGCGTGTTCTTCGAAGTTTCCGATTCCAAAGGAACCTTCGTAAGCGCCTCTGACTTTAACTGGCGCTATATAAATAAATTCATTTCAAAGCTTAACAAATTAACGTCGATGAGGTTATGAAAAATAAAGTGTTCTTTATGAGAAATGAAGAAATAAGAATAAAAATAATAATTTTAAAAAAATAAAAGGATCTAAAAAAAACAAAATAAATTTATAAACATGAAAGAAAGGTGTTCAATTATTGCGATCATAAGAGAAGAAAATGCTTTTATGCTTATAAATAAATTTATTTTGTCCATTTTAGAGTAATTTATAAAAGCTGTTTTCAATTTTCTTTTTTTTTTGCAAATCATTTTTTGAAGATAATAAAATATAAAAATTAAAAAAAAGATTAATTAGTTTTCTAAATAATTGATATATGAAGTTTTTATTATAAATTTTTAAATTGAAAAATTAATATTATCGCTTTCTTTAAAAAAAAACAACTAAAAACTGATGTTTCATTGCTCTACAAAAAACTTTTATTTTTAAACTTTAATCAATTTTAGTTTATATTTCATTAAAATTTATTTATTTGATTTTTTAAATTTCCAACCAACGCGACCGCCGGCACAAGATCCGCGGACCAGCCCTCCAAGAACATCCCCACCCGTGTACGATAAAACAAAATTCCCTCTTCTTCTAACCTGGTTGAGAAAAGACGAAGAATTTGACTTGGAGATGTCGCTGCTCTTGAAGAATATCGTTTCCTGACCTGAAATTTAAGTCGACATCATCATCACCACCACCACCACTTTCATCATCATCACCACCACAATCATCATCATCATCAACAACACTACCATTAATAACGACGGCCAATGAAATTGATTCTTACACTTTTTAGCGGTGTAAAAATTCCTGATCGAGGGTCTCTCGATGGTGAAATGTTTCTCGCCGACGATGAATACCTTGAAGAGACGGGCGTTGTGGTTGATGAAGGACTGCACGACGCAGGGGGGTACGATGTTATCCAGTCCTCCCTCGTCGAAGATTATCATCATCTGCGGGTTGAAATGGTGACCGTGAATGAAATGGATCGAGCATTGAGGTAATGATATGATGATGGAAGTAATGATAATGATGATGGAAGTAATGATAATGATGATGGAAGTAATGATAATGATGATGGGAGTAATGATAATGATGATGAAAGTAATGATAATGATGATGGGAGTAATGATAATGATGATGGCCTGGAGACAAATTCCGCATATTGACCAGATGCAGATGGCGTCGCCATTAATTTGATAGAAAGATGAAAAAATATCGACGATGAAGAAATATGACCGAAATGGTGACAGCGGAAGAAAAAACAATCGATATAATGATTGACGATGATAATGATTGATGATGATAATGATTATTGATGATGGTAGTGATGATGATAATTGATGATGGTAGCGATGATGATGATAATGATGACAATGCTTTTAAACATAAAATTAGAAACGGCACCTCAAAGCAGGCAAAAAACAGGACAATCAGGAGAATAAAGACAAACATTCGACAATAGGAATACATAATCTATCTGTCTATATATATATATAAAATCTATCAAACAGCAATATATATAAAAATAATATATATATATCCTATTTTCATGACTGCCATCATGCAGTAACCATCAACTGATCTACCAAGTCATATCATCAATAATAAAATCGTTGCCAATCCAAATCTTTGCTTTATCCGTTGAAATTTTTGCTGTACCCGTTTCAATCTTTGCTTTATCTATTGCCATATTTGCTTTATCCTCCGTCATCTTGGTTTTTTATCATCACCCTAAAAACCACCACCACCGTCATCGTCACCCCACAACATTCCAAAAACCACGCCCCCGCACAAATAAATACCTCATCGGGATTGGGAAACGGAGTCAACGAGGAATCCGACGATTGAACTTTGATGTGTGCGGAGACGCTGGGTTTGCATACTGTTTGGTAGAGTAGAATAATAATAATAGAAATAATAATTTATTGATATGACATGCTAGCGATGACAAGATGTGATGACATTATCTTTTTCGACATGACTGCAGAATTGTGTCACGGTTATGATCTACAAATTGAATTGAGCGATTTTGAAGAAGTAATTCGTTAACAACCATCATCATCATCATCATCATCAGCATCATCATCATCACTGGTCAATAACAACAAGTAAGGTTCCAACACGACACAGCAAAGCACGCAATATGGCGAAAAAGAAAAAAAAAAGAAAGAGAAGTGCATGTCTTTCATTCGGGAACAGGAAAACAAACTTGTTGGCTGCATGTTTCGAGATATTCATAATAAGAGAACATTATTGTCATTATTGTCACCGTCATCATCATCATTATTATTATTATTATTCATTTTATTATAATTATTGTGATTACTATAATCATGATGACAACGATGATTCTGATGACGTTTACAATGACGACGAATGCGATGGTGATGATGATGATAGTGACGATTGCAGTGACAATGGTCGCCATGGCGACGACTGCCACGGCGAAGAAGAATAATCGAGACAACGCACCGATGGGGAATGTGATGTTGTTCATTTGAATCAGCTGTTTGTTCAAGGCGAGATTCTTCGAAGCAAGTTCAGTAAACGCCGGAACGAAAAACTGCTTGTGATCTGAAAGTGAAAATAAAAATAAAAAATACTACACTGATTAATCATTATTATTATCATCAAATTATAGTTTACTATAAACAGGCAATTAAGAATAATAGTAATAATAAAGCAATAATAATAAAGTAAACAGAACGTTAAGATGAACAAATGCATGAACAAATGGACAGATTGGTGATCCGATTATTATTATATTATTATTATTATTATTATTATTATTATTATGAGAAAACCCTTTCAGACACGAGGATCAGAAGGGGTAGGAGAGAGAGAGAAAAATATATAATAAATCTGCACCGTTCTGCGATGATGCTCGGGTGGGTGCGTAGTAGATATTTTTAAGTAAGTAAGTAAGTAGCTATTTGTAATTACACTTGCATGAGAAAGCAAGCGCAGTAATGACTGGGATTATGATGATGATGGTTATCATTACGATGATTATGCGGAAGAGTCGAATGATGACCAGCTACGATGAGTCACGTGACGCTGACGGTGGTAATGTCAAGGCTGTTTTCGGAGGAAGAATGACGCCGGTGACGATACCGATGACACGACAGCATTGAAAGTTGCACAAACGTGACTGCCCTCTCACTGCCCGTAGATCCCCTCTGTAGCACAGAAGGATCGGTCTGATTTTGTTGACAAAACAGTTCAGTTGCTGCTAATTACGGACGTGTCGTAATCATAAACACACGGCAATGATGATGATGATCATCGTCATCAAAATATAATTATAATAATTAATTTATTCAAGAATAATAAATAATTAATAAAACTTCTCCGTAACAACATCCAGGATGTTTAAGAAAGTTAAATAACTTGAACTAATGACATTAACTTAAGTCAATATCAGAATTAACTGGCCTTGTAATTATATAATTTTTTATACTTCATAAATTTATTGACCTAATAATTCTAAAAATACGTCACAGCATTTGACCATTCAAGATTTGATGACCGCTACAGATTCGGCAACCGTTTTTAACTTTATAAATTCTTTGTGAATTGAATTGTTGAAAGTTGAGTCTCTATGTGTTACGGACTGGCGTTGTCTGCAATTCTTTGCTAACGTTTAAACGAATGTTTTGTATCGTTTGGTAATTACCCGTTAAGTTATTAGATTGTCTTCTTTATACAGCATTTATTTGTAATTATCAATGCCCCGCCCGGAGAGGGGGGAGTGTTCGGGAGTGAGGGAGGGTTTATGTCTTGAAGTACCCCTTCTCAAGACAGCCTTGTTTGAAATCAACCGACCATCACCATAAACACACGCATATCAGTCGATGAAACAAAATCAATGAGAGCAATTTAAACTCATGAATATCAATATCTAGGGATAATTGAAATCCATGAATATTAATATCCACGAATAATTTAAGCTCCTGAATATTAATATCCACGAATAATTTAAGCTCTTGAATATTAATATCCACGAATAATTTAAGCTCTTGAATATTAATATCGACGAATAATTAACCAACCTCCTCCGAGTAGATTACACTGCTTGGCAAACTTGTACTGAACGTTTCTGTCCAGTAGGCACAGAACCCTCTCGAGGGGGTCGACCACTACGACTTCGGGGTGCCTCTCGAGGTAATTCTGGAGAGGAAAAAAATCAAGATTCAAATTTTAATATTATTTTAAATTCAACAACATTCAACATCGTGAAACACTCTCAAAGAAGCGATAGACGCCAGTTGGGAACGGCTAAACCGGCTCAGTCACCCGTGCAAGCAAAATACGACATGCGACTGTAGTAACTACAGAGTTTAATTATTATGAGCGGAACATGAAGTTAAAATGCCACTCCTCGCGACTTAATAAGGAGGGTTTGATATCTGTTCTGTTCGGCAGAACCAGAAGCCGAAGAAGAGAGGATCGGCAGAGGTCAGAGGTGAACCGGACCACCCGGGGTTTCCATGGATAAAATTAATTAAAAAATTTTGTATTTTTATTTTTAACTATACGAAACAGGGTTATCTTTGACCGATTCTGCTCCTCTTTACCTTACAGAACTCTGCAAACCAGTTAGTTCAAACGACGGTCGACGAAACCTCTCTGGAATTCCCTACACATGAATGTCCGAATGACAACAGAACTTGATAAGTTTAAAAAGAGCTTCAAGACTTACCTGATGTGGCAAGAGTAATGGCGCCTCTGAGGTTTCACAACATAAGGGTGCGCCCTATAAATATTCTACTACTACTACTACTACTACTACTACTACTACTACTACTACTACTACTACTACTACTACTACTACTACTACTATTATTACTACTACTACTATTATTATTATTATTACTACTACTACTACTACTACTACTACTACTACTACTACTACTACTACTACTACTACTACTACTACTACTACTACTACACCATCCTGGACTATTTTGTTTTTATAAATTAATTTGCTTAGGTCACTGTATCCTAATCCTAACCTTCCCCCCCCCAAAGGGGGGAAGGTATGAGGAATGTTATTTCACATTTAAATTGGCTCAGAATGCCATACTAGGAAATACCCAAAATAGAGACATCCGGGACAGTGTTTAAAAATAAAAATCTGTGACAGAGTTAAGAAAAGAACCTTGCCCAGATATTCAAAACCGGTTGTTCGACAATGACGACAATGACAATGACGACAATGACGCAAAGCTCCTTTGATTTTTGATTGCACAAAAGCAAACGACCCAATACAACCTCGAACAACAACTAACATTTTTTTGCAGAGGAGTCATTTTATGTGTAAATCTAAATCGTGCTTACTGAATAGTGAGATTATTAAGAATAGTAGAGTCAAATAAATGGTCATGCCGCGATTATAAATCAAATTACTCGTAATTATCAGTAGCCCAATTTGTCTCCCTCCCACCTCATAGACTTTCCCTATGACCAGTCATTAAGTCATTACCACCACCACCACTACCACCACCACCAGCCAATTCATTGCAACGCTTGACTGACTCAGCAACAGTGAATCACACAAGTCTTATAAGATATTTTTTGCTTTAAAAAAAGCAGGTATACATTTATTGATTACTAAACGTTAATCTTTTATTATGCGAAAAAACCAGTAATTTGGCTGACCACCAATAGAAAGTGACACCTGCGTAATTTAGAGAAATTGCGGGTTTTTTCTCCCGATTGATCAGTTTCGAATTCTTAATAAAAATATAAACAAATTAGGAGAAAAAGAAGACACGAAAAAAGTGGGAAGGAACAAATAAATTTTCCACAACAACAATCACACCCTGGAATGAAACAACGACGTTTGGGGTTGTGAAGCCGTTTGTGTACGCGCGCGTGTACGTGTGTGTGTGTGTGTAGTAATTTACGTCACATGTCAGGTTTCCCAACTCGAAGCGGGGGGAAAAGAGAGATAAACATTTGGAGAAGAAGCAAATACGTGAGAGATAGGGTGGAGAAAACGAATCCCGGAGATGGACAGAGAAAAAAAATCCGTTAAAAATATAGAGAAAAAGAGATAGGAAGAGAGAGAGATGTGTGCAATATAAAATACAATTGTGTGAGTGCGAATCAAAACAGCGCAGTAACAACGCAAACTAGTTCCTTATAGGGACTGATTTGTTTAATCATCAGCCGTCGCCATTGACAACGAAGAAGCAAACTACTCAAACGAACCCGAAAACCAGGGAATGTGCAGACGCATTCTACATAAATATGTCTGTATATCTCTGTTTATATGTGTTTATACATCTCCATGTATTTCTTAGCAGGCAGCTATAAATCGTTTGTTTACGGCGTGATTGCGCATGCATAATAGAAAACGTCGAAACCACCGCTGCCGCTGAATGGGACTGTTTCGTTGATACTGAAACCCGACATAAACTGGCTGACATTTTACGACCCGGTCGTTACTGAACACAATCGAAATCGACCCAACACTACTAGAGTCACACAAGACCTGCATACATCAATATATAGAAAATGTGTCTACTAGGTCGCAGAGTCATTTCAAAAATCTTCAAGAACCGTATCATCTTGAAACAAACCGGTCAACTCTTTTTATGAGGCGTTAAAGAACGCTCGGCCATGAGCTGTCATAACAGTGAGTCTTCAGCCCATATAGGAAGGTCGAAAGTGATTTTGCTGGTGGAAAATACCATAAAAAGGAACAGATTAGTAAACAAATAAATAAATAAACAAATAAATAAAAGCAGAGGTGTGTCTAACTGAAGAACTAAAAGATTAAAAGTCGAAGAGCTTAGGTTTAGTTTAGTTTAAGCGGAATATTTAATTCAATAACTTAATTCAGTGAAGCTTCAATTAAAGCTAAAGGTCGTAGTAGCAGTATGACGACAAGGGTAACGCCGGGGAAAGCACATGATAGGATCACACAGATGTCACATTTGATGACTCCCACATTTCTACTTTTTATATATAGAAGAATAACGTTATTTTTATTATTCGTACTTGCGCGGATAGGAAGGAAGAAGGCCTTTCAGATAATGCATCCGTGCAGACAGGATGGAACAAAGCAAATATGTGAACCTATCTCAACCTCAACCTACCTCGCCAGCCTACTACTAACACACTCATATTAGATAAACATTTTGAAAGGACAGGTAACAATTATCCTTTCATTCTTCTTCTTCTTTTAAGTGCAATGCCATGCAAGAAGAGTAGAAGAGTTTTCCTTATTTTTGAAAGTGATGGACGGGGTTGACCATTTTACTCAATTATTTCATCCAACCCACGCAGCATGGCCTGGCCTTTGAAGGAATGGAAAAGAAAGACGGCTCGTGAATGCATCTTAACAGCATATAATTTAATCTTAAGTTTCAACCTAATTTTTCTCATTTATTTGTCTTATTTTCATTATTTCTTCACTTTTTCTTCGCTATTATTATTATTATTATTATTATTATTATTATTATTATTATTATTATTATTATTATTATTATTATTCATCTTTATCTTTCCATTTGTACCTTAATTGGACACAGGTGTACGTTTGATAAGGTAATTTTTTGTTAGCTAACTATTATGACATTCCTTCTACTAATCTTCCCGGGCACTTGAAACAGACGACGACATTCACCATGCACACTGTCTCTCCTCTCTTATCGAAAGAGACAGTGAAGAGGAGAGAACCGCGGGCCGATAAGACGATGCAGCTGTGACCATTTTAGAGATAAAATTTCAACTGGGACAAGACATAGATCGGTTGTATAATTTAATTAATGAATTTGATCGTAGCCGAGGCAACGAACGAACGAACGAGCGAACGAATGCATAAATGAATGAATGAGTGAGGTGAATTAAAAGTGAGCGAAGGCAGAGGATAAGGACATCGACAAACGGGGGGGCCACCAAAAGTACCAAACGCCCCACCCCCCGCCACCATACACACGTACACACTATCCAGATCTCATCAGCAAAAAAATCTGATGATTATGTTGAGTAGCGGATCCAGAAATTCCTGGTGGGGATGCAGGTACTTCACTTCCAAAAATTGTCACCCTTTCTCCTCCCCAAAAAGCTGATGACGGGGGGGGGGGTAGTCATAGGTATTTTTTCCAAAAATTTTCAGAGACACCTTTCAAAAAAAAAGCCGATGACCATGGGGTATTTGTAAGTATTTTTCAACAATTTAACTATCAACTAAAGTTATTTAAAAGAACCAGGTATTCTGTCCAAAAAAAATTTAATTGATAATCTGTTGGGGGATACATTCCCCCTTGCTCCTAATTTTGTAAGTTCTTCATTGTATTTTTGGTGTCCGTGAATATTGAATAGTCACTCGTCTTAACATTTATTTATTTATTTATTAGCACAACAGCAAACACAGCAGGCGCATCTGAAAGGAAGCTGAGGATCTATCAACACTCACTCACCGGCGTCGTCATCTGGCGAAGGCTGTCTCACATTCAAACCCATCAATGTCAAATCATCGTGGCCATTATTTGCATGATCATCGTCATCATCATCGTCGTTGTCATCAACATCGTCATCATCATCATCATCATCATCATCATCATCATCATCGTCGTTGCCATCAACATCGTCATCATCGTCGTCATCATCATCATCACCGTCGTCATAATCACATCATTTGTTACATCTTGTTGGACCATTATCATCATGTTGCTGGAGTTAAACTTTGGCACCGAGTTGAATCATTGCGGCCATTTTTTGTCCACTTTCAAAATGCTAGTTGCAGCAGCGTAAAGTAGGAGGCGGGGATACGGTCTGCCGTCTGAGGGGGCAGCAAGTTTTAAGGGCAGCACATTTGGAGAAAAAAAACAAAAGTTCTTACACCAACCGGTTAAGTTTTTTTTTCAGAGGAAAGTTCTTCCCCTCCCACCATCAATTTATTTAAAGGTTCCCGTCCAGGGGGGCAGCTCAAACCCACGCCACGCCACTGGTTGTATTGGTTAAAACGTGAGAAGCTCTTTTTTATAGCCATTCTCGTGGCATGTATGTACATCTGGAGATGAATGTCTTTCAAAACACGTAGTGATCACCGAAATCTTTTCGCATTTAATTACTATTTCACGCGTACAAGATGCAACTCAAAAACACACACACACATATATATACATACATGCATAATGCATACATACATACATACATGCATACATACATACATACATGCATACATACATACATACATACATACATACATGCATACATACATACATGCATACATACATACATACATGCATACATACATACATACATACATACATACATACATACATACATACATACAAACATAAGCAAAAGTCACATTGAGCATCTGCAGCATCTAAGCAGCTCAACCCCTTCAATAATTAATAAACAAACATTCATTCATTCATACAGCATTTTCAGCAAAAACACAATCCGATTAACAGATACGTACATAAATGCATGTATAAATGTATACAGCATAATGTACTCATCATGACATTCCTATAAACAGGTTTGCGCAGCATCATCGCATTCCTAACATTCCGAAAAAGCCGGCTACAAACCTAATTAGACTTAATTTAATTTAAAAGTCAATGATCTCCAAAACAACCCAATAAAACCGGCAATCAATTATTGAATTACACAAGGATGTATAAAGTAAAGTAATTTATTGCTGATATAAAATTAGCTCTTTAAAATGTTATCTAACAGAGTGCAACTACCTAACGTTATATGTGTATATAAACTAGACATGACCAGCTGTAACTAGACCCTAGCCTAATTACACTAATAATGTAATGTAAACAATTCGTAATATTTTCTCAACTACATGTATGTTAGTGGTATCCTATAACACAGTTGACTGCATTTCTCTACAACATTTTCAATTTTAATTTCATTTTTGTACAACCCGTATAAAAATAATAGTCGTTAATAAATTAATAATATCACTGTCGTGAAACCTCTGTAACATTGCCACATCATGGTATCATAATCATATCATATCATGATATCATATAACATTGTGATATCATATTATATCATGATATCATATAACATCGTGATATCATATTATATCATGATGTTATATGATATCATGATATCATATTATATCATGATATCATATATTACGATACAATATATTGATATGGTTATGATACCATGATGTGATATTGTATCACCATGATATCATATTATTATTATCATATTACTTATACTGACCAGAGTATTGAAGTTTTCTTATGATATGCCAGCTTATTGGCCCTTGTAGCTTTCATCACATTTAATTACTTCACTGACTCACTATATTACATATATATTGAGCTATCGTTGTAGCTCTTCCGTAAATCATTTATTTCTTTACAAGTCTTAAAAGTTCAACTAATAAAGAAATAAGACAAGTTATAGGACATGTATTTTTGAATGTTCAGCATCACACCCGTTTATGAGGCGTATGTTATTTTAAGGCCCGGGGAACTGGGGCCAGTCTAGGGCAACATCAGTTTGACCTACACGAGCGGCCAAAATAAAAAGGCTCTTGTGTGAACATGCCTCGCCACGATTCATCTCAGACCGCCTCCTACTGTCCCGTAGCCAGAGAGAGAGAGAGAGAGCTGGTGAACCGACCTCTGCGCCCTGATGCTCGCCAGTTAGAACTTGTTCTCGTCTATCAAAAGTACAAACCGGTTCCTACACAGTTTCGATAGAACAAACCAACACCCCCCATCCATAATATCACCTTGAAATTTCTCTTCAATTTTATATATAAAAAACAACATTTTTAAACATAACATATGAATTAAATTTGCTTAAAATAGATTTAACAAATGAAACGCAAAATACTTCGTTTTCAAAAATCCTTTAAATTTTTTTTAATATTAGGAAGCTACTAATTTTTTGATTTAAAAAAATTAAATATCGTTTTATTTGAATGAACTAAAAACTGATGGTTTAAATTCTCTGAAGAAAACGTATAATTTTTTAGAAACTCCAATTACTTTTATTTTATATCTTATTTAAATTTTGTCCAATAAATCTGAAAAATTAATAAAATGCATTGTCATTGACGACAGTTATAAACACCAAATTTCAGCTCGATCAGATAACGGCAAGTGGGTTAATCTTGAATTTCAAAATATGCTTAGCTTATGCACAGAAGAAACAGCACACTTAATAATAGAACTCCGCCTCGCTAATTGCGAGCCAGTCCCAAGCCTGGAGAAAGGAGGAGGGAAAAGTAAAAAGGATCAAATTCTGATCTACGACAGGAAGTACTCAGGTGCTTCCTACATACAGCCATTAGAGTCTTAAAAAACCTGGTGTAAAGGACTATAAACTATTATGAAAAAAAAACTTAATAATAGGAATTTAAAAAAAAACTCATTAAACAAACAATAAATAAAATCAGGTAATGAAAAAACAATTGTTATCAGTCGAAGATAATAAGGAAGCGATGATGTTCACCTGGAAATTATCGAGGCTCTTCGATGCATTGACGTCATCCGGCATCCTGAGGAGCAGGTCGGAAACTTTATGGAGGATCAGGTTGAATGGACCTTGCTCCTCCAGGCTATCTTCCAGCTTTATCTTAAATTGCAATTAGTTTTTTATATTTAAATTTTTTTAATTAAAATCAGGAATAATGTTAGCAGCTTTTCATTCGGTGCAGCCCATTTTTTCCTGGGTCAAGGATAAAGATAAGTGCTTCCGAAAACCCGTTTTTGAAACGAGGCTCCTACAGTGACGCCAGATACAGACCACGCATTCGGGCACCTACGGTTTCATCTGGAAAACCGAAATCGGATGTACGAACTGTGAAAGTAATACTTATTTAGCTAATCAAAGAAGGAACGCCAAGCTGAGTCTGCCAAACCTCAGTCATATTTTGAACAATTTCAAGATACAGACATAATTTTGACAAATTGACACTTAATCAAGCTTTCTATTAACTTATCTTATTCGAGTCCGAACATGTGAGCAAGTTTACTTAAAATGATGGGCTGCAAATCAATTTTTTATATATTCCATAAGCACAATTAACATTTGGCACAATATAAATAAAATTATTATTATGAGTTATATTGAAAAAATGTTAACATCCAGACAACGTCAATAAACCTATTAAGAGCTATAAAGAGAAATAAATAAATAATTCAACTTCAGAGTTGCTTAAAAGTATTATCATTTATTTTGCAATTTTTGTATCCCTCAGTAAGAGTTTATGAAAAAAAAGTTCCAAAGCAATGTACATTTTGTGGGGCCGATTGTTCAGCTTCATCTAAATAATCAAAAATATAAGTAGAATGTAAACAGCGTAGACTGAGCTCATGAAAAGTAAACACGAGAAATACTTCAAGTGGGAACTCTCAAGAGCAAGTAGAGAGAAGTATCCGATCTTAGTTTGAGATATTATAATGTATTCTCAAAGCTAAACAATAACTAAAGGCATAATTTCGAGGAAAGAGAGAGAGACCAGGGTTTATAGGGCAGCAAACATTTTACGAATCATTTAAATAAAATTAATTAAATTCGTAATAATATTCAATTAAAACATCATACCTCCACTAAGTCGATTCCTTTTGACCTGCAAATTGATACAATTGTTGATATTTATAAACAAACAACAAACATTTAAACATATGAAAAAAAGTGATGGAAAATATTTTCAAATGACAGACTGTTATAAAATATTTGATCCATCAATAATACTACAAAAATTATTTTGAGCATACACACAAGCTACTGGAAATAAATTTATTAACTAGCTGTACAAAGTCACCGTTTTTTTTTATTTTCTTGAATTTCAGGTTTTTTAAACAAACTCAACAATATTGTATACTGTGAAAACATTACTATTTTGTTACTCTTTGAAAATCTTCATGTTGTTGATTGCCAAACTTGAAAATTTTTAAGTTAAAAAATTAAATCTGAAAAGAAAGGTATGAGACAAAAAGAAGCTCGAAACAAATTTTCAACTACAAACCTGCATAAGATTTCAAACAAATCAAAATTCAGTCTTTTGTATTTCTTGTTAGTTATCCAGTAGCCGACTCTCTTTTTGCAAACTTTAGGAAAGAGGTCTCCCATCGTTTTCGTTGTTGTTAAGGACAGTTAAGGTAAGTCTTAGATCTTAATCTTAAGTAAGTTCTTAAGGTTCAGTTGTAGTTAGTTTACAGTACAGTAGTAATAGTACAAAATTAAATAAAAACCAAGCAACACTACAAAGCAAGTGAAGCTAGTCTAAATTCTAAATTGTAAAGCTAATTAATTATTAATTGCTAATTATTGAAATTGAGAGAAAGAAATCCAAAACCGATCTTTCCTATGTCGTCTCTATAAAACATAGTCTACAAGTCTACTACATCCATGCAATATTTTCAGTCTCTAAAATTCATCTGGAATCTTACGCGCGCCACCGAATTATATATAACATATATAATATACATATATATTTACACATGCCTACAGGCTTATTACAAGAGCACAGCAGAGCAGAATACAAGCAAGCCTGTTATGTCGTTGTAAACATAGATACGGACATAAAAGATGGGCCCGTTAAGAAATCAAAATTAAAATTTTAATCTCTTCCGTTTTGAAGTAGTAAATACACATTTTTTTAAATTAAGACAACGTTGACAATGACATCTACATATCTTATACATTCTAAGATATAAGATATATCGGATATATCGATGCTGAAGCTAAATTGGAGATTTTAACACGGACTTATAATCATCTAACATCTGTCAACAACATTAAAACCTGTTAATTATTAATTAAAAATTATTATTATACAAAAGATTACTTCAACACAATACGTGTCTTGAAGACAAGTAAAGATGAAGATGAACACTAAAATCAACGCCAGCGATCTTTGTTTACTAACACTATTAATAAAATATTGTTATTTAAATAAATTATTTTATTTTTATTAGTATTTTTAAATGCAGTACATTTGATGTTGGAATTGAGCATAGAAATCTATGGAATTGAGTTTTTATCCATAGATAAAAAAAGCCCCAAGTGTTTACTTCGACAAAGTTTTATTTTGCCGAATAAATAAAATCATACCGACATGGCGGCGAGTCTTACGGACGATGGCAGTAAGGAAGATGCTGCTGAACTGCTCTTTCCAAAAGGCAACATTTTACTGCTTAATACATTTGAGTGAAGCTGTTTGTCTGAATATTTTGCTGCTGTAGTCAAAATTCTTGCGTTGTTACTGTTAAATTAAATGTTAAATTGTTAAATGAGCGCAGACATGAATGTCTTTCCCTAACTTTTTTTCTACAGATTCTCTGAATTAGTGTATTTTATATTTTTTTTATAAACTCTATGTATATATCACGTTTAATTTGTTTACAATCTATATTATATCAACTTCAGAATTTGACAATGCTGAGACGCTTCTAATTTCTGAGGTGCAAATGCTTCTGGATCACAGGTGTGTTTCGTTGATTAACAGTTATATATAATAATAACATTACAACTTGTAAGGCGCCATATGTCAATTGTACTTGTGGAGTATACATAAAATTGATTCGCTATTTTATTAGAGGTGGATTCGCATTGATATTAGAAGTGGGCCGACTACCGAAATTGACACTGATATCCCGATATATGGAAGAATTAGAACCGACAGGATATTTAGACAAATTAAAAAGTATTGACATCAAGAATTTTTTCTTCTGTAAGTGTGCTTGCAAAAATAAGTATTTTTTTATAAGTTGTTTTCAACAGCTACGCAACTGGCTACAAAATTAAAAAGCACATAAGTCAAGGTCTTCATCTTCTAAACGAGCCCCGCATTATCTGAGGATCGGAAGTTAGATGATAAGTTGGATAAATTGTACGACAAGCTTTGTGAATTGGATGACTTTCAATTGGGTCAGTAACCAGACACAGTCTTATTGTATAGCTATGGTTGCTTACCAATAGATAGCAATTATTCAGTCAGTTTATATTGCACTTCTTATGATGAGGCGTTAAAGGACGTTCAGCTATGAAGAAACCAAAAAGGACAGTTTTCAGCTTGTAGCAGAAAGAAATGAAAGACAGAGAAGTAGTGAGAGAAGTTGGAAGAGAGTTTCAGAGAAAGAGACCAAAGTAAGAAAAAAAGTTTTGGCAAAAGTGTGCTTCACATAGAAAGTAGCAGAGTGAACATTAATTATGGGGGGTTGTACTAAGATTTTTTAAATACGAAGAGCAGGTGCAGTTTGTAATTTTAGGCAGAATAAGGCATGTTTAAAAAAATCTAAAAGGCTGTGCCAGTGCAGAAGAACAAGATAAGGAGAAATATGAGACAGTCGAGAATTGTGTTAAACTAGACGAGCAGCAGAATTAAAGGCTTCAGGAAGTGAAAAAAGGCTTTTATCAAGAAGACCTTAATAGAGTGAGTTGCAGTAATCAAATCTAAACAGAATAGGAGAAAAGACAAAAAGTTGTAGAGATCGTCTAGAAGTTCAAGAAGTTATTTTATATGACATAAATGAAAATAATCTTCAGAGAATGATAAAACTTGGGGAGTTACAAACAAGTTAGAGAAAAAAAACCCATCAAGCTATGTATTTAAGAGAAGATTTAGAGATAAGGAAAATGGAAGTGGTAAAACTGATGAAAAAATTAAGCTGGATATTTGGAAGATTTATTAAAATAAACTAATTCAAACATATAGAAATTGCCTGCAACTTCAATCACGAGTAAGAGATTGTTCTCAAATCATGTGTTGATTTGTTCTAATCGATGTGCAGCACGGAATCTTTGATGCATGGAACAAATAGATTTTTTTGTCTCAT
Organism: Erpobdella octoculata; assembly: GCA_963978895.1. Classification (NCBI taxonomy): domain Eukaryota; kingdom Metazoa; phylum Annelida; class Clitellata; order Hirudinida; family Erpobdellidae; genus Erpobdella; species Erpobdella octoculata. Next base: position 2,926,120 of record OZ022243.1, on the reverse strand, counting down.
AATTGATAATTTAATATCTTGCAATAAAATGATTTGATCAGATGGCTGCAAACCGTAGTTTAATTGAGTTCAAAACAGGTACTTTTTTACATAATTTGTAGCAGTTTGTCTTGTAATGACTTAGTTATTATTAAAATGGCCTTGTTAGTAGTGCCTCCTATTTGAAGTTCTAGGTTGATATTGTCTCTGTACTCTAGCTTTTTGTCATTCAGTTCATTTTACAGTTTGAAAAATGATTTAATGAACGGTAACTGTCGAAAACATCAAAATTGACACCCGATATCGAGAGAACTGGAAAAGGCTGAATTCGTCTTAAAATTTTATTTATGAAATTGGTCTGGTCAAAAAAAAATAATAATGAACTATACTTCAAAATTGTAGAAAAAGTCAGAACGAAAACTCTGAAGAAGAGCAAGAACTGTCCCCAGTCTTCATAAAAGCACTGACGTACACACAGCGTTTCTCTAAATTCGTCAACAGGGAGACAATCGGTGCTGTCAGAAGGTTGGTGGAAATGTGCATGTTACGGTGTAAACATAGTGTTTGTTTAGGATATTTTTAAAAGCGGTAGAAAAAAATCAGAAAACTATTCTATCTATATAAACGGCGATGTGTGTGTGTGTGTGTGTGCTCGATATTTGCATCCAAACTGCTCGATCAATTCAAAGAAAATTAAGCATAGAAGTAGTCTTTAATAAAGAAAAAATTGTGAGCTATTTAAAAAAAATATTGATTTATTGTTTTACGTTTTTTGGCAACAAACGAGGGAAAAACTCGAGCAATGCCAGGTAACCCTGCTAGCTAGTTAAATTGATGAAAGTCATTTCAAACTAGTACCGCTTACTGTTAATCTGCTAATAACTAAACTTTTGAAACTCAGGAAAAAGTTGTTTTGTCAAGTTATGCTTTTTTTTATCAGCTTAATTAACAACAAGTAAAAGAAAAAAACGAGTTTTTCAACACAAACTTTAATTTCAAATACATTGGATTTAGAAATAAGAAAGATGTTCAAATTAAGTTGTTTTTTTTATTGAATTATGTATTGTCATCCAATATAAAGCTATGCTGAAAGTTTCAGCTTCCTAGCTAGTCAAAAAGCTGGTTAAATTTTACTTGCAAGATTTGCGTACAGAGAAAGCCACACACACAAACAGAGATTGTAACCTAAATAAAAGTTTTTAAAGAAAATCAAAGGTTATTCAGCTGCCTCTGACAACAGCTGCATGTATGAGTTGTTGTGGTCTTAAATTTGATTGCTTGTTGATTGATTATTGCCTTTGCAATAACCTTTAATGAAGATATTTTTTAGTTAGCCCGCTACAGATGTTATTATATATAATAAAATAATCCTGCTAGAACTTTCAGCCCATTCTTGATAATTTTGAACTATATTGTTTGAATTAAATGTCGAAAAGGTTTTTTTTGCTGTTTTCTAGCGTTCTTTGATTTATTGCTTTTGCAAGAATAATTCTGAAAGTTTTAAATAGGTAAGCTAATTAGGTATAAATTAATTAACCTGTTTAACTGACCTATTTTAAGACTTTCTCAGAATTATTGCACCAGCAAGAAATTTACATAATTTATGCACATTTTTTATTGTATTGTATTTATTTATTATAGGAAGTTGATTGTTTTATGTGCGATAGAGAGTAGAACTGCTTATTTGTTTGATTTAATTTTTGTTTCACTTTTATGCCTCGTGCAGTTTGCTGATGCAGAAGAAGCTGCACAAGTTTGAGCTTTGCGTCCTTGCCAACCTCTGCCCGGAGACTGCTGATGAAGCAAAATCTTGCATTCCCAGGTAGTTACCATCATTGTATGATATTCAATATCTATCACTTCGGTCAAGCTGTAATAATTTATCAGCAATTTTTAAAACTGTTGTTTTTAAATGTTGATGTATTTTTATTTCGTACGCCAGTCTCGAAGGAAGATTTGAAGATGACGAACTGCAGCAGATATTGGATGATATAAAGACCAAGAGAAGTTTCCAGTACTGATTTTGACAGGTTGACAATCTTAAAGAGAACTGTTTCGAGTTTTCCACTGACGACTACGTTGGATTCCGTGTTGTTTATTAGTTTTCGCTTATTTTATCGCTTTTACAAATTATTCGAGAGTCCAACCGGGATTGTATAAATATACTAGACATGCCTTTGCGTGTGTCTTCTTATTATCTTGTCTGTTAATAGTTGCCTAAAAGTTTCAGCAAAACCTTCATGGTGATCAAGATCTCGATACAGAGGTGCTTCGTGTTGGAAGTACCTTGGAAAAATGTTCTCTGCAAGGCATATTTTTGAGTGGAAGGAAATAGTTGGGTAAGGACAGTTTTGAACTAACTAGTTTCTGACCGTGCTGTCCAGTGGGACTGGTATGCATGTATTTATCAAGGGTCTGAATAAGTATTGTCTGCGACCAGGAAAGGTTTGATACCCATTTTATATTTAACTTTTCGAACATTGCGGAATGATTTACTTTGGCAGCGTCTCGGTGCCGAGGAAAATCGTCTTGGAAACACAAAAACCTTGAAATTTAATTTGATAAAGAATTCTGTCAAGTAAAAAATTTCAAATATCTCAAAGCTTCAGTTTTTTTTCCAA